>JAQHUG010000033.1:1290013-1303116 GCA_028555095.1 Dicrostonyx torquatus | reverse complement strand
CCACCACCGCCCGGCGCCTTTGCTTTCTTTAGACGGATATATCTGAGGATGTCTCTCGAGCACCATGACCTACAATAGCTGCTTCTTTGAGGTGGAATAGTCTCCTGCTCGTGACCAAAAATGAAGAGCAAACTGGAAATGGTGGGACAAACTTGTAAGTTCAGCCCTCAGACGGCAGACACAGGAGGATGCAGAGTTTAAGGCCAGCCCAGGTTGTATACTGGGTTCCAGTCCAGCTAGGTCTCAAAGCTTGATCATGTCTAAAACATGAAAGGGGAATACTTACTGTTTTGTGCCCAACTTAGCTCTTGTTTTAGGATGCTACAACTAGCTTATGTGTGGGTCACTTTCCCTTCTACCTTTGACGAGTGAGTAAGCATTAAGCTTTACTTTTCTTTCTCAGCCTAGATGCTTGTAGACTAAGAAGGTTTATTTTATATTAAATGGAAAGTAAGAATATAAAACTCACCCAAATATGGTTTCCTATATAATCCCAAGAAAAACACCAATAACCTATTTCTCCCAAGAAGAGCTGTAATTAGATTATTAAGTTGAAGGGCCTGAAAGATAGCTCAGTGAGTAATTCCACTAGCCACCACGCCTGGTGACCTGAGTTCAATCCCCAGAACTCAGATAGTGAGAGAAACGGCTCCATACATACACTGTGATGCATGCGCGCGCGCGCACACACACACACACACACACACACACACACACACACAAATTTAAAATTTGAAAATCAGTTAACATAAGGACAGACACTAATAAAAGATAAGATTAGTAAGACATTTAATACTTTTTATATCCAGTTATCAGTCCTCAATTTTTATTTTAACTAGCAAATTTTACCCTTTTTAGCTCTTGGATTGTTGTTGCTAAAATTACTAAATTAACAGGCAACAAGCTTGAAATAGTGACGTGGGCAGAGTGGGATGGCCCCAAATAGCCAATGGCTTCTATGAATGGGATGGCAGAGCCGCTGACACGGCAGACAACAACTAAATTTTTTTTCCTTTTTCCTTTTTTTGGTTTTTGAGACAGGATTTCTCTGTGTAACCCTGGCTGCCCTGGAACTCACTCTAGACCAGGCTGGCCTTGTACTCAGAGATCCACCTGCCTCTGCCTCCCAAGTGCTGGGAATAAAAGGCGTGTGCCACCACCACCCAGCATGAATTACTTTTTAAAGTTCTTCAGTGTTAAAGGTATGTAGCCCTGTACCATGCCTACTGTGCCTGAATTTGATGAATTCACCCAAGGATGTGCAGTTGCTACAAGTAGCGAAGAGCGACACCATGTGTTGAGAGAGGAGAATTACAAGGCTTAAATTCTCAGTCTAATCTAGCCTCTCTGTGTTGCTTACAGAACTAAGCAGTTTTACACAATATTTACATGTCTGCCTTTGAAGAAAAATAAAAGCTTTCCAGTTTCACTGGGGGAAATATGTACTATAAAACATCCTCTGGCTTCTGATTCCCTTGAGAAAGCTGAGTTCTGACTTCATTTGCAGGCCAGTTCATAAGTGGTGGTAGAAGCCATCAAGCTACCAGGCAACTGGCAGATGACTTCTGACAGCAGCAGCAGCACAGAGCCTTAGCATCTTTACACCAGTTTCCAGGATCCCTTTTTCCCACACGTGATGTGAAAAGGCCAAATAGCCACACGCGTATTGAGTTGCTTCGTAGGAAGAGAATTCGTAATAAAGAGAATTAAAAATGATGTCCACCCTGCCTTCTGCCTAAAGGGCAGTACTGTCTCTATCAGCCAACATTGTTTCCCACGCAAAGGGACAAGGACAGACAATGCCCCCTGCCTTGCAAGACACAATGGAAATTAGCTCCTGTGGAGAGTTCAAATATGATCAAATCTTTCCTTTTAACTGAATTTCATTAACAAGAACCCCCCCTTCAGTACTGAAGTTTCTTTTATACAACTACATCAAATGGCGAGACCTAGCTTCATGAAGGCTGTCTGTCCATTAGTCATTTATTGTTTACTGTGGACATAATGTTTATGTCCCGCCCAAATGAAGCCCTAGTCTCCACTGTGGTAGTTAAGATCATTGAAGTCACAGGATATAGTCTCTACGATGGGATTTGGACCCTTAAAGAAAAGACTAGTTAACTCTCCACCTCAATTATGTCATGAGAATAGAACGGAACAAGAAGGTAGCCATGTGCCGGCCAGAAACAAATAGATTTGCACCTTCCTTATGTTAGACATTCTAGGTCCCTTGTGAGAAGTGAGTGTCTGTTGTTTAAGTCATGCATCCTTAACAAGCCGTGGCACCAAGACATCCATGTAACATTTTTAGCACAGCCTAATGGTAGCGCACATTTTTCTCCTCGCCGTTTCTCTAGGACAGGAGTCTGGGAGTAGCAGTTTAAGACTGGTAGAGGTTACTGTTTTATCTGAGCTTCCAGCAGAGATGAGTATGTTGCCAGCCTCACTCCAGTTATCAGAGAAATTCTGTTTCTTGCTATTGTAGTGGGGAGGGCTTTGGCTTCTTTCTGGCTATCACTCGGAGGCCATGTCAGCTCCTAGAAGCCATCTGCATGTTCTTTGCAGTGTGGGGTTCCAAACATGGTCACTTGTTTCCTCAAAATTGTTTATGAAGAGAGAGCAAAATAAATACTAAAGGTCTCTGTAAAAGAATCAATCACACAGCCGCTTATTTCCCACCACGGTTAAAGCAAGTCCTAACACTAAAGGTGTGGGTATGACCCAGGACACTGAGGCATGCCAAACTCAAACCCATGGGCACCCAGCCCAGGGCAGTTATGAAGGCATCCCAATATGAATTTGCTTAAACCATTGAATTCTTAAAAAGTTTTTTATTAGTATTGTGTGTGTGATTTGGGGGAGGCACTTGCTATGGCCAGCATATAGAGGCCACAGGACAACTTTGGGGAGTTGGTACTCTCTGTCTACCTGAATTCTGGGGATCAGACTCAGATTGATGGGCCTGGATTGTCTCTGGTAGCCAGCACCTTTACCTGTAGAGGACCCAACATTAAGACTAATGTGTGTGTGTGCTTTTTAAAAAACCTCCATTGCGAGTGGCTAGAGTGTGATCTTTATAGAGAGAAGTGACAACACTGGGTTACAATGTCACAAGGCTGGACACGCTGACTAGAGCACAAACACCAAGGGGTGACCTGGGAGCCACCTTAAGAGTTTACCACAGACTGGTTAGTTATTCAAAGATAAACGTAAGACACAGACTGTGTGGAATAGATCTAAAAATGGAGAGAAGTGTTGAATTATTACCTTAAGTTCCTGGCCTGGGAAAATTTCCTGATTTCTATAGTTGTGAGTCCGTGAACCAAAATTCAGGGGAAAAAAAATCAACAAGTTTCCTAAATATGTTCTAAAGTGAAATATTATTTTAAAAGCTGTAAAGTTTGAGCTAATTAGAATATCAGATATGTGGAAATGCATGCAACCATAGCAGCAACACTAAAACAATAGAACATTGTGGTTCCAAACTCACAGAGCTACAGCTGTCTCGGGTGGTATTAAAGACATGCACTAGCATAACCTGCTCATTTCTCTGATTTTGATGCAGAAGAAAATAATCTAGCATTGATCTTATCTTTATCATCGTAGTTCAGAAGAACCAAGTTGGTTTAAGGAAGTTTTTTAAATTACAAAATGCTCAAAACTCACTGCTCTAGAACAAAATGAGGTCTTAAAAAAACTTTAGTGGGACAGACCAAGAATAAATAACATCTTTGAGTCAACCATGTAATTTTGAATATGTACTATATGCTTGAACAAAATAATTAGTATTAACTTTGTTAGTTATGATAGTAGCATTTTTTAAAAAAATCTATAGCTTGTGCTAGAGTGTATCTCAGTAGGGGAGTGCTTGTAGCATGTGGGAGACCCGAAATTTAGTTTGCAACCACCAATAATGAATGAGCAAACAACGTCATTAATTTGAGATGCTGGTTACTTTTAAAGTAAAGTGATAAATGAACGAAATTTCTTTTAAAAAGAAGAACTTGTCGTGGACAAAATGTTCTGAGTATTTTCAAAATCTGACCCATTTTTGCTTGGCAGAGCCTACTACGCATTCGCCGAATTGTCTGCCTCTGCTCTAACGCGAAGAGCAGCAGCCTGGACACAGATTTCCAATTACTAATGTTCTAGTTCACTCTGAAGCTGAGATGATCTTAGTTACTGCTCCAAGGCCCAGCATTTGGGAGCTTAGAATCCTTGAGCCTGCGAAAAGGGGCTTTCAGAAAAGAAAGTACCCAATTCTTCTAGAAGGTTACGAGACCTCCCAGTGATCTCCAAAGGGACTGGTGGCAAGGGCTGTTACTAGCAAATGGCTCTTGATTTTCTAGAGTAGCCCTTTCCCCAGCTTGTGCTCTAAACTCTAGTTGGGCGGGAGCGAGGTCGTCCGCCCCCTAGCTCTTCTTCCTAGCCCCACCTCCTTCCACATTAGCGTTGCCTTTCTCTTGCCTCCTTCCTTCCTTTCAGTTCCCAACTCCTCAGGGCGCTCCACATCCTGCTTCTTCATCCTGCCAGGTCTGCCCATCTACTTTGCCACTCCGTCCGGCCTCTTCAAATTGCCCATCTAGGTCCCGCCCCGCCCCCACTCCTCCCTGCCCTGCCGCCCCGCCTTCTGAAACTCGCCCCGCCCCTTATCCCCGCGTGTGCATCTGAGGTTGCCATAGCTACCTAAGGTGTACCCAGCTACCAAGCCTCCCATAGCTGGTGTTTTGCTGGTCGGACGAAAAAGGCAACACCATGAGCCACACAGTGACCATCCAGGAGCCCAGGAACAAGCTTCAGAGGTTTCCGTACCGGTGCCAGCGGTTGAGGGCCAAGGGCAACACCGCCAATCGAACGTACGATTTCCTGTACGGTAAGGGCTGTCCACTCCTCCCAGGAGCTAATGTTACCTGGTAGGGGTGTAGCTTGCTAAAAATAAAATAAAATAAAATAAAATAAAATAAAATAAAATAAAATAGCTCCAGGAGAAGCCCTCTGTCCCCAGACCGCATAGTTAGGAGTAGCAGGTCCCTGTACGCAGGTGGCCACGCGCTGCAGCGCTTCGGAAGCCACAGGTGCGCTCAGCTTCTCCAAACAACAGGCGGGGTCATCTTTTTAATCCTGATAACTGATTTTCCTGAAACCTAGTCCGAGGTTTTGGGTACACATTCAGAAAAGTGTGAAATGACTTGCAGAGCTGCAAACTCACGCAACGTGCCCGCATTCAAACTGTATAAAACATCCAGCGAAAATAATCTTCCTGCCCTCAGGCTCCAGACAACTCCAAATTCGGTGTTCTGGGTAAAGTGGTGCCAGTTTCTCTTGCGTTTGTTTTCAGAGGGTCTTTGTTTTCGTGCAACCTTCTTATGTCTCGAAACATTGTTTATAGACTTGGTGCACTGATTCCCCCAGGCCAATTAAACTCCAGTTTACTTTAATGTTCCGATTTTCCATACGCGGTTTGTTTCTCTGGACCCTAATTTCTGGTCCATTCATGTTTGTAGCCTTCTCGGACCTATTCCAGCGCACAATGTTAGGTGTGTAAGTGTTAACTAAATTATTGGATTTGCTGCTACAACGACCGCAGCTGCTTACTTGTGATGCCTACTTTCTCGGATTTTGCCCACAATAGAACCAGGCTGTCACCTGAACCCAACACTGTTTTCAACTATGTCTCTTTGGGTTCCCACGAAACATCCATAAGGCCCATCTTCCTTGGCGTGGGCTGTGTAATGACAGCTCACATGTTCTGCCCAATGGTCTACTTTGTTACTCTTGGTTTCATCTTAGGAAATAAATCTTATAAATGTTTGGCCAGGGTATTTGTTCCCCTAGAGAAAAATCTACTTGGGAAATCAAATGTCTCTCCAAAACTGCTTATGCATTTACTGTCATGTTGGTTGATTTTAAGTTTTATACTTATCTACCATATTGTATGTATATGAGTGTTTACCTGCATGTATATATTACACCTCTGTGTACCTGGTGACCTTGGAGGTCAGAAAAGGGCATCCGATCCCCTGGAACTAAAGTTCCAGATGGTTGTGAGTCACCTTGCGGATGCTGGGAATGGAACCCAAGCCTTCTGCTAGACTCTAGACTTGCAGCCAGACTAGCGAAAGTGCTCTTTATAGCTGAACCATCTCTCCAGCCTCATGTGGCTCAATCGTAATAGATAATACACTCAGTAACCAGTACCCTTCATCACTTAAGATATGCCCAGTGAGCAGGTACTTACAGGAATGGGTTAATCAGTTGTTGACCTTTGGAGAGATAACTTGGGCCCATCTTCAACACAGGGTCTTTGTAAATCTAAGGGATGAATTCTAAAGATGACTGATAATATTTATTTCTTATTAGAAACAATTTTCTTACCATGTCTATAGTTCTCAAGATGTCGCACGATATCTGCATCCTTCCAGTACACTGAACATGGAAAACAGTGCCTAAATTTATCCACCCTCTGTGTGTGTGTGTGTGTGTGTGTGTGTGTGTGTGTGTGTGTGTGTGGTGGGAGGGGGCAGAAATCAATACTGGATGCCCTCCTCAATTGTTCTCCACCTTATTTTTAACACGAGGTCTCACTGGACCTAGAGCTCCTTTGCTGTACTGCCCTGAGAATCCCCCTGGCCCCACCTCCCGAGTTCTGGGACTACAAGCATACAGGCTGTTGTGTTGGCTCTTAATATACTTGCTGGGACTCTAAATTCACATCTTCACACTGGTGCCGTAAGCACTTTACTGAGTGAGCCATCTTCCCTGCACTAAGTTTGTTCTTTTGACTAGAAATTGGAATAGTGTTTATATGCAAGATTCCTCCTCTTGAAGTAGTTTTTAGGTGACCCAGATTCCAAAAGAAGTCCATTCACAGGAAAAAAGAAGGAGTATTTAGGGTATTATGCTAGAAACATGATAGGCTTTTCGTTTGCATCCCAATTCCATAAGGTGACTTGGAAATCACAGGAAAGAAACACATCTAAGAGATTCCCTGGTAGATGGGAGAGGGTAACAGGACAATCACCTGTTACAGTTAGGCAACGTCTAAACCCTCTGATTTGCTTTCCACCTATGAAATTGCCAAGAATACCGGCATTTGCCTTCAGCTCTTCCTTCCTGCTCAGAAGGCAAAGACAGGAGTCTCTACTACATTCAGGAGTTCAGGGCTCTCCTGGACAACATAGCAAGAATCAGGAGTCCAGGGCCAGCTCGGACAACATAACAAGGCCCAGCACTGAAAATGAGAAAGAGCCAGTAAGATAGCTCAGTATGTAAGGGCCTAATGACCTGGGTTTCTGTCCTAGAACCTACATGGTTCAAGGAGAGAACTGGCCCCTGCAAGTTGTCCTTTTGTATCTGCACATGAGCAGTGGCAAATAAACAAATGTAAAACCATTCATTTTCAAAATATATAACAGTGGCACAAAGCTTCTGGGAGTGACCAACCAATATGTGATTGGATTTAGGCCCACTCAAAAGCTGGAACCCATCCCGACACTGCTCAGGTGGCCAAGAACCTGAGAGTCGGCAGGCCACGAGCCGAGGGGAAAATGAAATACTACTGTTCTGCTAAAGGAACGTAGCAATAAAATAGCTCCTAATGACATTGTGATATATGCATATGGTGTAGGACGGTTCTTCTGTATGTCTGTGCTTTCATTGGTTAAATAAAGAGACTGCCTGGCTTGTAGGATAGGGCAGCCCTTAGGTGGGCGGAGTAGAGAGAACAGAAGGCTGGAGAGAAGGCACTGGGCCAGGCACCATGATGTACCTACCCGAGATGGACGTACGTTAGAATTGTCCGGTAAGCCACCACCTTGTGGTGACACACAGACTTGTAGAAATGGGCTGAATCAGATGTAAGAGTTAGCCAAGCAAAGGCTAGAAATAATGGGCCAGGAAGTAATTTAAATGAATACAGTTTTTGTGCAGTTATTTTGGGCATAAGCTAGAGGCCGTGGCCAGGAGCCAGGCACTGGGAACAAACAGCCACACTCCTCTCAGATGCTGGAAACACAACCCGCACCTTTTACTACAGTTTGGCGCCCAACGCGGCGAGACACAGCCCTCTACACCTATTACTACATGCATAGATCAGTGTCTTGCTCAGCCATCATCAGAGAAGCTCCCTCCTGCAGTAAATGGGAATAGACACAGAGACCCACAACTGGACAATCTCCAGAGAGAAAGAGACCTCGGAACACTCAGTCCTAGATGGGATGAATACATCAAATCCCTCTTCTCAGGGAACTCCACAGAAGAGGAGGTGGAAAGACTGTAAAAGCCAGAGGGCAGGGCATGGAGGACATCAAGGATGTAAAGTCTTGTAAACACAGCAGGACTGATACTCACGCGAATTCACAGAGCCTGTGGTAGCATGCCCAGGCCTGCATGGGTCCAAGCCAGATGGGGTCCCAGTGCCGAGAGGGAAAATGGACACAGCCCCCATCCCTAACCAGAAGCCACTTCCAGTTGATAACCGCTCACAAAGCAAAACTTAGTTCTCTCCAACAGAGTCTCACTGGGTAAACAAGTTACTCTTAAGGCCAGGCCTTGTGCCCAGCAGTAGATGCCAACACGAAACAAATACGATGGCATTTCTGAAGATTCTTTGTCCCATGATACTTTGTTAGGGACTTTGTTTCCTCTAAATACCTTCGGCATATATATCATGGCTTCCACTTTTGTGTTTTTATGGAATTTCTGTGTGAGCAAATGCATGTGTGTCTCTGCCTCTGTATATGTTTCTTGTGCTTTTCCTTTGTTTTTTCCGTCTCTTTGTTTGCTTTATCTTATTCCAATTTGTTTGCTTTTATTTTATCTTATTTTACTTTATCATTATTATTTTAGATGCCTGTTTGTTTTCTAAAGAGAGAGAAAGAAAGGGTGTGAATTTGGGTGGGAGGGGGGAGGATCTGGAGGAGTTTGGAGAGGAAAAACCAGAATCACAATATATTGTATGAAAAAAAAACCTATCTTCAATTAAAAATAGAAAACGATAACTAAAGATGAGAGAGATAAGGGGGAGAAAGTTGCATTCTTCGCCCAGGATTCTCCCTGGAGGTGTAAACACACTTTATAACGTCACTCTTCTGCTTTACAGACCCGTTATTCATTGTGTCGAGTGAGCGAGACCATGCACAGGCAAATATCCAAGCCACCCTGGTTCGAAGCAGACTGGTAAGTCTAACTTATCTACTAGCACAACCTAATCAATAGGAATCACCAGGTTTGGCTACTGCACTAATCAGAGCGATTAATCCGGACTGGGGGTACTGTAGGGATTACTGCACCATGATTACAGGGGCCAGGCACGTTAGGACTCGTAGCTCATTGCAGGGGTTAAGTAGCAGTGAACAAAGAACCCATAAACTGGTCTGCAGAGATGGCTCAGGGGTCACTGGTGCTTGCTGCTCTTACAAAAGGATGGGAGTTCAGTAGTGGTAAAGCATATACAGTATCGAATAATATAGTCCTAGCACCTGTCACACAAATATGGTTGCCAGCTTTTTGAGTATCCTCTTAAAGATAGCCTGTGCATGCACTAGTAACTCCTCCTCTGGTGCTAGATACGTCGTTTGTGCTTTTGAAAAACTTACAACATAATTAAGTTGTATTAGAAAATCTGACCATGTAATTTTGACCTTTTCCTCTCTGCCTCACTTTCCCAACATTAGAGAAAAGTTCCCCACTTTAGGTCCATGTTCAGTAACCTGTTCCATCATCCACGATATTCTATGTATTGGAGCAAGTCAGATCCTGTCCCATCGTGTGTCAGTCGAGAATGGAGGGGACAAGAAGCCAAACACAAAGAAGCCCTTTGTCTCCGTGCTGCGTAAGTATCAGGGGGTCCTGCTCCAAAATATATTCATGGTTTTAATGAATATATTGATTTTTTTAAAAATTGTAATTATTTCACATGATTTGAAAATTTGTAGCTGTGATGTAAATCCAATCCCTCTTTGTAAAACAAGACTAAGAAACAAATGACATACATTTCATACATATATAAGTTATATTTATTAACCATATGTTATTATGTATGAATTTTATAATTATTTACAAAACATGTAAATATATTAAATAAGTTCTAAACTATATATGTTTATATATAATAAATATGATAATATATTAGCCACATATATGGTTACATTCTTTTATATATTTACAATTAAACCATATTTATATATGGTTGAAAATTCTCGGAAGGTTGGCATGCATATTTAATTGTATGTTAAAGGACAGCTCTCCACCAAAGCCAGAGATGATCCAGTCTGTTGATCCTTTGGTTCAACTCAGAAACTGTAAGTGATCTTCTCTTCTGGAACCTAAACTATGCTGGTTTTTTGTTTTTGTTTTTGTACTTACAAGTAAATCACCTTCAAAAATAAATTTATTGAAATCTTAATTATTTAAATGACTTACAAGTAAGTCATGGTAAGTTAGTATAAATAATAATGTATCCCAGACAGGGCATGAAATTAGTCTTTGAAATTCTGCTATTTTTATTAAAAATGCATTTTCGTGTTGGGGACATCATAAGTCTATTCATTTCCCAACTCTGACTTCTCTTAGCAGATCCGCTAAGAGCTCAGCTCTGTTTCCGTGCACAGAAACACGATATGTAGAGAGGGTGGCTTGAATGTATTTCTCTGCTTCATTTTAGGATGGATGCTTCTTTCCAGATGCCCAAGGAAGAGTATGAAGATCCGGAAGTTTCTGGACGGAATCGCTATAAATTCTTTGACAGGTAGAAAGTGAAGAGTACTAAATGCTAGAGCCTGAGGGTATGAGGCGCTGTCTTTGTGGTGGTGGCAGCAGTTGTCACTCCTAGGTGGGTGCAGCACGCCAGCCCTCATGTTCCGTTCTTTGCTTGAATGTTACCTAATCTTCACAGGAGACATACAGGAGGGCAGATGAGGTACCCATGGCAACGAAGGATGGATAGTTGATAGCAAAACATTGTCATCAAATGAAGTCAAATATAACACATATCTTGAAATCACTGGGTAGGAGAAATTGCTAAAAGTGTCCAAACGGACAATACCTGCGAATGTTGTTCAAACCCAATCCAAAGGTTTTATTTCATGGATGACTGCTACTCCTGTGATGATTGTATACTTTTATTTCATGGATGACTGCTACTCCTGTGATGATTGTATACCTTTATTTCATGGATGACTGCTACTCCTGTGATGATCGTATACCTTTATTTCATGGATGACTGCTACTCCTGTGATGATCGTATACTCAAGGCAGACCAACTTAAATGAGGATATCCCTGCCAGTTGTGGGTTGGAAGATAATCTTGATACCACATCTGAATAAAAAAAAAACTTCCTTTCAAAGGTGACTTTCTGATCTACTTTACCATACATAAGCATTTCCTCGCGGAGATGTTCTCATACTGACGTCTTCTCTTAAGAGAAATTTAATTTCTTAACTAAAATCGATGCAAGTTCTTAGGCTCTCGGCAGGAGGGGAAGCTTCAAATGAAGGCCTTGGTCATCTCAGAAGATCTTAAGAACTTGAGGAGTCGCTGGAGACTAACAAGTACCTGAAGCCCGAGTACAGATATTCTCCTGAGAGCGTGGTTGCCTAGGAGATGCCAGTGTGCACAGTGAAATGCAGAGTAACCAGCTGCGCCAGGTCCCGGCTGGATCTCCTGGGCCAGAGCTGGGAATTTGCATTTTAAATAAGAACAACTTTGAATATTACTCATTCCTTTTTAGTTTATTCAAACCCATTGATTTTTTTAAAGGAAGAAATATTTAAGTAAGGAGAAAGGTTGAGCCAGTATGAAAATCTCACACGTGTTTTCCTTTTCCTTCCAGGCCCTTCCTTCCATTTCTTCAACACATGCCGCTCAATGTTGTCTTAGCAGCATCCAAGTAAGTGACTTTATTTCGCAACTCTCTCAAGTCATCATTCACTTCATTTTTACTTTAGGAAGGCAGTTCTCAAGATCAATGCTTTGCAACCTAAGAACCACCAACCATCACAGTCAGGAGCCTACCTGATCCCTCTGGTGATTTTCCGTGTGCCAAGGTCTGAGTAATAGTGTTACATAGAATATTAAAGCTTAATAATTTTTCTAGTGGGTCAAAGCATCAGACATATGTTGCCATTTTATATACCCTTTGTTTAACAAAGATGAATGGCCATGTCTATATGGATATAATGGTTATGACATGAACTACATTTCTGAAAATGAGTTATGTGTGCTACAAATTGTCATAGACTGAGGACTGAGTGATTTATAAGTAATAGAAATTTATATTTCATCTTTCTGGAGGCTAGGAAAATCTGAGACCAAAGCACCAGTGTTGAGTGTCTGGTGAGGGCTCTCTTGCCATGTCCTCGTGTAGTGAGTGAAAGGGGAAAGACTATGCTCACACATGCTAAGAAGTGGGAGGGCAAAGGAGCCCTAAATTGTTACCTCTAGCACCATTGTAAGGTTCCAATCTATCCACGAAGGCTTATCACTTCCCAAGAGTCCCATCTTTGAGTCCCATCAAAAGAGAAATTAAGTTTTTCATCTGTAACACACACACACACACACACACACACACACTTCACATGTCTTCTTTTTTTCCCTGAAATAAATACTTTTGGGGTGGCACTGCCTCAGTATTTTATCAGGAAGATGAATCAGTCATGAAATGGTTTTGGGAGGAGGAGCTAGATTTTAAGAGTCTGTGAGCTACCACTAGTTTGTGTCAGCTGTCTCTGTGGTTTTCTCCATTATGATCTTGATCCCCTTGCTCATATGATCTCTCTTCCCTCTCTTCAGTTGAAATCCAGGAGTTCAGCCCAGTGCTTGGCTGTGGGTCACTGCATCTGCTTCCATCAGTTACTGGATGTAGGCTCTGTGATGACGATTAGGATAGTCACTAATCTGATTATAGGGGAAGGCCAGTTCAGATACCCTCTCCACTATTGCTAGGAGTCTTAGCTGGGTTCATCTTTGTGGAATATCCCTAGCACCAGATTTCTCCCTGACCCCATAATGGCTCCCTCTATCAAGATATCTCTTTCATTGCTCTTCCTCTCTGTCCCTCCTTCAACTCAGCCATCTTGAATCTTCATGTTCCCATCCCCCATCC
>JAQHUG010000033.1:1237020-1259487 GCA_028555095.1 Dicrostonyx torquatus | reverse complement strand
AGAGAGAGAGAGAGAGAGAGAGAGAGAGAGAGAGAGAGAGAGAGAGAGAGAGAGAGAGAGGAGGGGGAAACTAAGTATTTCTTGGGCATATCACCTCAGCTCATATTGACTTGGCCGGGCCTTGGTCATGTGGTCCTACAGAAACTAGAACTAGGAAATGTAGTCCTTGCATACCTGTTTGCCTAGCTGAAATCCAGAGATTCTGTTATTTAAGATAAAAGTCAGAAAAGGTATTAGGAAATAGTCCCTAACCTCTGCTACAGTTAGGTGGCTTGGCCAAGTCACACAACTGATAAGAACAACCAGGATTCAAACCAGGTTATTGATCATCATCATTTTGTAGAGCTTTTAACCAACATCCAAGTAAGACCCAAGATCCATGTTATGAGATGGGCTAAGTGGTTTGGGCTGCCCAGAAAACATAGGTAGATGGATGAGGAAACAGACTAGTGGCTTTTTGAAAGAAATATATGAACTGTGAGGTCATCAAGCAATGTTTGTGTGGTTTCTGTATTGTCAACAATAGAAGTTCTTAAGCGATATATGTATTTAATGTCTGCAGGTGATTAAAGTCCACCAAAGCACTGTGACCTCCTACCTGGAAGACATCATACTGAACACTGAAGAGAGTACTGCAGAAGAACAGGCCAGAGCAGAAATTGAGAGGATTGCTGAGGAAATCAATGACATTGCTTATGAAATGGAAAACCGGTATGCATCATGAGAAAAGACTGGAGTGGATGATGACATTTATTGTTATTCAGTTGTATATAAGCCATGCTCTGATGTCCATTGCTTTACTAGCAGAGCTCACTAGGACTCAACATGCCCATACCCTCTCGGTAGGAATGCTATAGACTGAATTTTCAGTTTTCCTTTATCCTTTAGGTTCATTTCCATCCTATACATAAAAGCAGAGTAGATATATGTATTTGACATATATTTGATTATTTGGGCTGAATCCCAATATGTCTTCCAAGTGTTTGCTGAATTTTTAACATGTGCTTCATAGCAGGCTGGATGGGGTCAAACAAGCTTGCCAGGAATGTGCTCTTTCAGATCATCCAATCAAGGGAAAGGTGACGGTGGCATTGAGGAATGGCTTTAGGTCACGTGGGTCTCAGTGCCTATCAGCAGCCCAAGCAGAGAAAGCAGGAGTTCATTTCTTATTTATCCGCTCAATTGTTTTTGTCGTTGTTTTCTAGTCGAACGTCTCTTCAGTCAGAGGAGATTGTTGCCGAGTTGGTTTATAGTTTCCTCATCCCAGAGGTACAAAAAGACTTCATCAAAGAGAAAGGTAAGGGGTGTAATTCTAGACAAAGGTGGAGTGGCATTTCATTTTTATTTTAATAAATAAAACTTGCCTGAGGATCAGAAAAGTTAAACAGCCCCACTGGCCAGCCTTACAGACCAGACAGCAATGACACACACTTTTAATCCCAGTAGCCACAATGACACACACCTTTAATCCCAGTAGCCACACTAGCTTGCCATAGAAACCAGGCAGTAGTGGTGCCTGCCCTTCATCCCAGAACTAGAGAGGACTATAAGATGGGAGGAGACAGCTCTCTCAGTCTCATCCTGAGGTTTACAAGAGGCAGGATCACCATTTCAGACTGAGGTTGAGGCAAGAGCCAATGGCTGGCTGCTTGGCTCTTCTGACCTTCAGGTTGAACCCCTTTTATCTGTCATTGAGTTTTTATTAATTGCGCTTCACAAAGGTGTGGGGATTTCTGAAAAAGCAGTGGGTTCTTGCTTCAGAGTTTATTGCTTTCCTTCCGAAGCTTGACTGCAGAACCTAATCACCTCCAGTAGGGGGCAGGATCCACTCCTGTCAGATTGGCAGAAGGCCAAGTCCTTTAACAGGAAGTTCTGAAGTTCCCAGGGGGTTTTATGCCTTGACCCACACACTTGCGGCCTTCTGCAGACCGGGTGCAGAAACAGTGGGTGCGGAGGCAGGGGTGCCCGAAGAGTCTAAAGACACACTGCTGCTAATAGAGTTTCTGCTGGGGTGACATCTAAGTATAACGGTTTCAATTTGTCCTTTGTCAAAAATGGCAAGCTTTAAAATAATGGTGCTTTTAGTCAATAAGAAAGGAAAGAATGTGTCTTAAAGAGAAAAGGACCCGGGGCTGGAGAGATGGCTGAGTGGCATGTACTGCTCTTCCTGAGGACCTGGGTTTGATTTCCCGCATTCTTCAGGTGGCTTACTACTTCCTGTAACCCCAGCTGCAGGGGGATCTGACACCTCTGACCTCTGACCTCTGTGGGGACTTGCATTCATATGGACATCCTTCCACCCACATATACATAATTAAAATTATAATAACAATAAAAATTTTAAAGAAGAAGCAAAAGGTTCTTCCAGAACCCTTAAACTGTTGCGGCCAGGTCTGATCCCAGAGAGGGACATCGTTAGGACAAAACCATGAAACAGCAGCCCACAGGCCTTTAGTGGTAGAGAGCCCTGGAGAGACTGAGACAGAAAACCCCCACATGTGCTTGATTAAGGACAAAGGGCTAGTGGGCTCTGACGCATCAGGTCAAAGACTATTGCCATTTTGTCTACACATGGTAGCATAGCTTTAGGATGGGAACTCGCTCTCACTCCGCGTTCAGTCTGTTCAGTGTCTTTTCCACCGTTCTCAGCTTATTGCAGTCGGTGTATTTACACGTCACGGCCACCACCCTTAGAGTCCCAGCAGCACAAGTAAGCGTTGGACAGAAGAATGTGTGTGTTTTATGTTTTCATGGGTTCTACCAAATCGCCACACAGAAGATGGCTGTGGTCCCACCTCCAGTGTCTTGCGGTGTCCTTAGCAACAGAGTTAAATATTCAGACCAAGTAATATATATTGTAGTGTTGTTGTAAATGGGTGGAGAGGTGCGTGTTGTGTTCCCCAGCCACCAGCCGCTGGCCCGCTCAGCCGCTGGTTGCTTGCTTATGCCCGAAATAACCACAGGAGAACTGTATTAATTTAAATACTGCCTTGCCCACTATCTCTAGCCTTTTCTTGGCTACCTCTCACATCTAAACTAACCCATTATAAAAGTCTGTATGTCACCACAAGGTGGTGAGCTTACCGGACTCTTCTAAAATACATCCATCTGTGGCGGGAGCTTCATGGAGACTGGCTCTGACTCAGTCTTCTTCCCAGCGTTCTCTTTTCTTTTCCCCGCCTATCTAAGTCCTGCCCTATCAAATGGCCCAGGCAGCTTTTTTATTTAACCAATCAAAGCACAGAAATACAGATGAACCCTCCTTCATAGTGTAAAGGGCTGCTATGTTTTCAAGATCCCTGGGAATTAATGTAAATATTAAGCCTTCTTCAGAGCCAGATTTCCTAAGGGAATTGAAAGAGATCGAAGAAAAAACATGGGCTTATTATTTATCAGTTTGCAATTCCATCCAGGCAGCAGAAGCAGAAGTCCCAATTTTAGTTTCTAGCACCCATGTTGGGTGACTCACATTCCCCTGTAACTCCAGCTCCAGAGGATCTGACACTCCTAGCCTCTGCAGGAACCTGCATTCATGAGCACAACCCCATAACACATACACAGAAAAAATTTAAAGATGAAATGATTAAAAAAAACTTTCTCAAATCTCCTTCTGTGCCTCAGGGGAAAGATTTGCAGGGGACATTGAATTTGGGGAACTCAGAGGGAACTGTCAGTGGGTGGGCTGGGTGAGTCCTCAACCTTGTCACATAATACTGATTCATTTATATTTTATCTTCATTTCCGTCTACATATAGACAGAGTATGAATACTCGGAACTTTTATTTCTCATGTATTTATTATTTATTTATTTATTTGTGGCAGAGTCTCATTGTATAGCTCTGGTTGCCCTAGAACTCTCTAGGTAGACGAGGCTAGCCTTGAACTCACAAGAGATCCTCCTACCTCTGCCTCCTGAGTATGGGGATTAAAGGCATGCGCCACCACACCTGGCTTTGTTTCTCTTCAAATAAGAGAACTGTATGCTTTATACTCACTCTTTACCCAAGACTAAGCTATATTCATAGGCCGTTTGGAGTTATCTTATTTTTTTTTAAAGATTTATAATTTGTTTTATCCTTTGTCTCTCTCTGTCTCTCTTTCTGTGTGTGTGTGTGTGTGTGTGTGTGTACAGAAGCAAGAAGAATGTATGAGATCCTCTGGAGGATGCAGGTGGTTGTGAGCTGCCTGAAGTGGGTAAATGGGTGCTAGGCACCAGACCTTGGTCCTCTGGAAGAACAGCAAGCACTCTCACCTGGTGAAACCCTCTCCTCAGCCCAGTTGTCTTACTGTGCATGCCAAGGTCAATTTACGTCATCAAGCATTAGAAACTCCACAGTATCTGAATTTCTTATAATAGCTGTAGGTGTATTCTCATTTTTCTGCCAAGGAAATTAGTGATTGGAAACAAATTATTAGCTAATAGGACTGAGTCATGACCACTGTGACCCCAAAGCCCCTGCTTTTTCAACTATTTTACCGCAAAGTGGGGTGATCCGCTATATAAACTACCCTGTATAAAGTAATTGATACCCAAATAGCAAAGAATACATAGTTCATTTAATTTTTCCTTTGGGGACAGGGTCTCATATATTAGATATCTGGGCTATCTAATTATATTCAACTGACCTGAATTAGCAATCTTTAGTGCTAAGTTTACAGGCATGTGCCACCATGCCCCATCCATAGTACCTCTTACTGTCCTTAACTAGCTAGCTGTATGGTTTGGGATCGATTGTCTAATGAACTCCCTTGTGTCCTCATCCTTCTAAAAGTGAGACTGCTAATAATATTCTCTTTTAAGGCTGTGGTTGGAATAAATGAGTGCTCACACGCCAACTGAAGCAGTCTCTCGCATGAGTTAGGGCCAAGCACAGGTTGCTAATGTCACCACCATTATCAACGTGAACACTCATCCTCCCCAGGGGCTTTGGCATTTGGCCTGTGCTAAAGCTTAGTAACACATTTTCATAGGGTTTGCTCCTAGGACCACCATCTGAGCTCATAGTCCCAGATGAGCCCATCCAACGGATCAGTGGGGCTGTTGTTTCTGGGTCTCGGTGAGGCAGAAGAAGGACAGAAAAGTGTAGCTGAGGAAAGATGTCCATGCCTTGGTCCTACCTCAAGAACGAGAAAGGAATGGTCCAGAGCCGAGATGTATCCTTCAAAGGCACGCCCCAATGACCTACTTCCTCTACTAGGCCCCACCCCTATTAGTCCATGCAACTATGACTCAATAGAGTGTTTGTTATATAAATTTTATTATTAAAAATACTTTTATGATTAAAAACATCACACACCAAAATTAATCAGATCCCACGTCTATACAAGTCAATGAACTTCTATAAGGTTAGATTTGGCACTTGAGATAACTCGTGAAATTAGAACACTGATAACCCAATTATTTCTCAATAGTGCTACAGCTGGTGGCCAAGCTTTCCATGGAAAAACACTTCAAATTCAAAATATAACAGGTCTGGTTTATTTTCAGAAAGTGTCCTTTTAAGACACACAATGGGTCGTTTTTATTGAGCACAGAACCCAAAACAGAAAATATGCATTTTGAAAATGTATTTTTTTTTTACCCCTATCTTAAAAACGCTGAGGGATGATTTCGAGCAGAAAAGTAAAAACTTTCCCTGTTGCTTTGGTTCAGTGAGGCTCGCGCAGCGGAAGCACATTCTCGCGGCCCATCAGATCATTCACAGCTACACGGAAGCTATGATCCAGAAGAATGCCGCTGAGGAGCTGCGGAGAATGGCCCTTGCGCAAGAGACCGATGAGAGCTTAGCATTTGACCCGCCACCTGAAGAACATACTCCAAGCGAGGATAGCAGCTAAGCTGACGTTTCCATCCGGAAGGAAGCCCCGGAGGAAGAGAAGCAGCTCCGTTCAGTTTGGGCCACTGCTCAACCAAGTGTGACGTGAATGGACTGGCCGTTGTTTACAGAAAGAATGAAGCACTTCCACCGGAACTGACTCCTCTCATCAGGGCTAGGCTACGTCTTGTTGAGTTTATTAGAAAGTTAGCGTTGGGTCTATAGCAGATGGATTCTTGCGATCTAAAAATTAAGGCTGTAGGTTATCGGGGAGGGGCCTGTTATCGTATGAGTGTACTCTACCACGAATACAGCATCATGGAACGTGTGAACACTTATTGCAAAACTTGCTCTCACAGAGGTGGACAAGGTGCACCATGGTGCCTTGTGCTCCCTGTAAACAGACAGAGCATGATGCAGAACCTGTACAACTGCAGTGCACCCTGGGGGCTGGTGTTAGACTCAATTAAAGGTTCATATGCACAATTAAAGGTTCATATTTGGCATGGGGCTTCAGTTGGAATAGAAGACAGGAACACACTAGGTACAGGACCCTGCCTAGTATGCAAACACCACATCCCAGAGGCTAGAATCTCCTGTAATAATTTTGTTGACTTAGCTTCCAGGGGCCCCCAAACGGATCCACCCACTGAGAAAAGTTAGCATACTGAGAGAGACTCACAACTGTGGGTCCCTGGTGGGCACAGTGTGTTTGCAAGTCCAGTACAGATGTGTTTTAGCAGGCAGGGCCATTTTTACCATAAGTTGTGAGTTGCTTGGTAACCCAGTTCACACATAGCACGTGATCTACCAGGTTACTAGGAGAACAGAACAGGAGAATCCGCATGATCCGTGGTTGGTATATACAATATTTGTCAGTAAAAAAGGTAAGACCAAACCATAAAAGATATTGGAAGTAAGCCAAAGGGAAACAGAGGAGAATCAGAAACAGCGAGCATGACCCCCGGTGTCTGCATGTCACCTTTGTCCAAACAAACTTTGCATAGAACACGTTCTTTGAGGAAGAGAAGGCAGGATGCAGAGAGAAAGTCCCTCATAGAGTAGCGACCACGGCCAAAGTCCTTAGGAAAGGGTCACCTGGGAGCCAGCTCTGTCCTCTACTGCACAACAGTTGACAGCAACAATAGGAAACTATTCTCCATCTACAGCTCTGCCCCAGATTTCTGTGAGAGATTTCAAAGTTACAAATCAGTCTAACCCACTATTAGATAACCTGTGTTCTACCCCACCCACTTTAAGTAACTTTAAAAAGGGAGGTGGGTAGACAAAAATGTATGTGATATGAACAGAAACCAGGCTGTATACCGTTACAAAGGCATGGATTCTGCTCCAAGTGCCTACTTTGCTGGCGTTCTGGCCAGAGTTCCCTCAGTGATGGATGGTGTTCTGGATGAGAAAGTTAGATAAATCCTTTCCTGTCCTCCCCTAAGTTTCTTTTGGGCACCGTGTTTATCACAGCAACAGAAAGCAAACTAGGGATACGTGTCTTCCAAAGAAGAAAAAGAGAAGGTCCCTCTGAGTCTATCCCATGGGGACCTCTGTGTTCTGAAGGTCAGCTTGGGCCACACACACCCAAGAAGGATGTTAGGAGATTTTGAGAAAGACCATTGGGCAGGTTGATAAATTCCTGTCTTCCTTCAACTTCACCATCAGTGTGTCTGACTTCGTTTTTTATTTATAGTGTTTTTACAAAGTTTTACCAAGGACCCTGACTGCTAGGCTTGCCTCTGGTGGGTGCCTCCAGAGTTTATCATTCTGGTTGCAGCAGAAGGTAGCTGGGGTAGAGGTTGGGGCTTTAGTTTCTCCTCCTTCCCGAAGTCATGCCTGGGAGGTACTCAGACTCCCTCCAGTGTGCCAGTCTGGGGTTCTCAGTAACCACCATGTGCAGGGTGTTTTAATTGGCTTCCAAATAAAGCCCCGCCTGCATGAACACCGAGTCTCAGCAACCTTGCCACCTCCTTATGCCCCCTAGAGCTTGACACAGCATACCTAGAGAGAGAGAGAGAGACTCAACAAACCTTCAGAGACTGAAGGGCATTTCTTTCCTTGGGTAGGCTCCTAATTCATTCTGGTTTCCCCATTCCTGCTGTAAATAATTTGCTCTGTGTGTGTGTGTGTGTGTGTGTGTTGTGGTTTTTTGAGACAGGGTTTCTCTATAGCTTTGAGAACTGTCCTGGAACTAGCTCTTGTAGACCAGTCTGTCCTCAAAAATCACATTCACCTGCCTCTGCCTCGATTAAAGGGGTGCACCTCCACCGCCCGGCTCATAACTTCCCATTTTTATATGAGATGTAAACCCAGACCCTTGTGTGCCAGAAGAGCTTTGAGAGATGATAAAAGCTGTAATAATTTACCTGTAGCTCAAGGACTTCTGGCCTGCTGCCCCACCTCAGCTGGAATCCTGCCCATTCTCCTCAGCTACAAAAGTGCCAGTCAGAACCGAAAGACCTACCTCTAGGCTGTATCCCCAGATCCCCATAACTCTGTGACACTCTCCTGCTACCCTAGAGCTCACTAGATAGGCTGTTTCTCCTTGGATTTCAATCCCTATTTCATGTGTTCTAGGGCCTGTTGAAGGCTCAGGCAACCTTGAGGGCAGTGGAGTTTATTAGCAGCAGCTTCCCAATCTGGAAGGTTTGTGGGGAGAAAACATCACTCAAAGCCTTCCTGCTTACCTGGCGGTGGTGGCACACGCCTTTAATCCCAGCACTCGGGAGGTAGGATCTCTATGAGTGCAAGGCCAGCCTGGGCTATAAGAGCTAGTTCCAGGACAGCTAGGGTTGTTACACAGAGAAACCCTGTCTTGGGGGGGGGGGGGAAGCCCCAAACAAAAACCCAAAAAACCCTTTCCTGCTGTTCCCAGCCAGTCTTCTAGGAGAGTCTGAGGAAAGGGGAAGCTCTCAGAACTTCCTCAGGTCCAGTTGCCTGCTCCTAGATAGCGTTCTGCCCTGAGGTTGGAACAGCAAACTCACACCTGTCTCATAGCCCTCGCCTTTGTTTTCCTGCTCCTTCCCACTTCTCACATTAATGTGCCAGTGTCACAGCTGCTGTCCCGGGAAGAGACTTAGAAAAATAGAGCCTTAGGAACTGTAGACTCCAAGACACCTTTTATCCAGGGACAAACACCCTCAAGAGAGGCAGGCCCAGGCCCAGAATTAGGGCAGACACTTAAAACACCCTTCCCTTTATATGTTTTACAGTGATGGAAACTATGAAAAAAAGGAGGGTGTATAACAAGAGTAAATACGGTAATCTGGTCATGACTAGTTCAGGTGCTGGACTTGGGACTTAGGAGTGCCATCTGGGGCCTCTTACTACATTGGACCTGGGGTGAAATGCGGGCAAGAAAAATCGTAGCTCCTATGGCCAGGGTCGCCATAGCCGAAGATTAGCCAAGAAGGAGAAGCGGAGACACTGGTCATTTTTCTAGCAAGAGGCTCACCCTTTCCGTGGGAGTTCGACCTTGGCCCATACGAAACCCTATAGGCTTACACGAGACCTCTGTGTGAGACCTCTGTGTGTGACCAGGCAGCCACTGCAGGTGTGCCAAGCCCTGAGCAGAGCCATCATTCCTCATCAAAGTGGACCTCAAGGGAGAACCCCAAAGAAAAAAGTGGCCACCAAGCAGGTATGACTTCGCTTTCTTTCTCTTTCTGGGAGTCAAGTGCCCCTGTCTCTGTCAGGAAGTTTTATAGGAGCAGGGTTGAGGTCAGCGATGATATATGGAGCAGGGTACAACCTTGTATTTTCCTCTCCTCCTCCCTGGGTTAAATACAGCACGAAGACAGTTGCTGGATGTGGAGCCCGGAGGCCCTTCTACCTGGCCTACATTTGTGTTGCAGAGTAATTATCAAAACAGAACCCTTACTTCTGCAGGTGCTCTCAGGCATTAGATGGCAACCGAGCCCCTCTGTAACAGGATTGGAGTCCCTGTAGAAAATAGCACTGCTGGGGGCTGGAGAGATGGCTCAGTGGTTTAAGAGCACTGACTGCTCTTCCAGAGGACCTGAGTGTTCAATTCCCAGCACCCACATGGTGGCTCACAACTGTCTGACAATGCAATTCCAAAATAAATCATTAAAAAATATTAAAAAAAAAAAAGAAAAGAAAATAGCACTGCTGAAGACTGTGAGAACCAGGAACAATTAACCCTGGCTCCTAGAGCTTGTCAGGTTAGCGCTGGCAGCCCCCAGGGCAGAGGACAGCAGCAGGACTAGCACAAGGCCTCACATCCTCAGCACCCACTGTGCCTATGCAGCTTTCTACCTCTGCAAGGAGCCAACACTTGTCCCCGTGTCAGAATCATCCCCAGGTATGCTCAGCATCCTGAGGCCCCCTCTCTGCCCCACAGGGCAGCCAGAGACCCTGCTGTAAGACCCCACACACACCTAGGGCTTCTTATGAGACACCTTCAAGACTGCCAAACTTCCCTCTGAGTTTCGAGTGTGGTGCTGGCCTTTGCACAGGCTCAGCTCTTTTTTATTGCTGCTAGAAAGGTGAATGGCCACCACCCAGATGAAAGGTGGCTGGACTATCTACACTGAGATAAATGTTTGGTCTCTAATGATGGGGCCAGAGTCTAAATTATTCTGAACAAGGCCTTTAAGTCTGTGGCTTACCCAGTTGGCAATAGGAAAACTATTTTTTATACTAAGTACTTGCTTAAAAATACTTCAGCTACCTGGTGAACTTAATCTAAACTGGCATCACCATGTTATAACTTATAGGCCAAATCTGGCCCATCAGCTGTTTTTTTTTTATCAACAAAGTTTTATTGGAACACGATGTCATGTGGCTGGTTTTGCCCTAGAATAGCAGAAGCAAGTGGCCTTCACAGAAAACACTTGCCATCTGGTCTAAAGGCAATCAATCAACTTGGTGCTAAATGATTGTGAAATAAACATAGACCCCACAAAACCAGTTAGACAGTTTTTGTAGGGGGTCAGTGTGTACATTGCCAGGGGATTAATGATTGCAGGCTCCTCGTAGAATGACAAAGCAGTGTAAATTCAGTTAACTAACTTCACCTTTGCCCATTCTGCCAATCCTAATCCTCAGCTCCCACCAAAGCAACTGGCATGATGTGTTTCTGCCAGACCACAATACTGGCATTTATGTCCGTATACATGAATAGAATACACATAAGTCTAACAAATAGAATTGTTGTCCTGTTACGTTCATTCCGTTTCTCCACTACACATGATATAGAGTTCTTCCATGTCCACATAAAACCCAATCTCATTTATATTAAGTGCTTTGAGATATTTCAGCATATATTTTAATTTTTTATTACCTTTATCTACTCTGCATGCATGTGTGTGCTTGCATTCGTGCCACGGCATGCACATGGGAGGTCAGGGGACCACTTGTGGGAGTCAGTTCTCTCCTTCCACTCTGTGGGTTCCAGGGAAGGAGCTCACATCATCAGGCTTGATGGCAAGCACTGTCTCACTGCATATGTTCGTGGCTGGTTCCTCCCACCTTCCTGCTGCCCCCCTCTGCGAAGATTCCTGAGCCTTGGAGGCAGAGGTGTGATAGAGCTGAGCACGCCACTGTCTTAGTATCTGCATGCTGACCAGTTGAGCCTAGTAATCAAAAACTGCAAGAAAGGAGCTTCTCTGATAAAGGTCGGAAGATACACTAATCCACGCACGTTAATACTATGCTTATTTAGCAGAATAATATTTAGCAGAACCTTGGGTTCACCTCTAGAGTCTATCTAGACAGCCATGGTATGAATTCTGCCTGTGAAGTGGACATTAAACCCAATCAGAAAGCTGTTGCTTACTCCTGTAACATTCCTGACATGAATGTGCCAAGGAGCAGATAGCGCCAGGTCAGTCTTTATGGTAGCTCGCAGGGTTTGGTTGCAGGGGAGGACGGTGGCGCATGCGCTGAACTTCTCGTTACTATTAAAGCTAGTCAATGGCGATGAAGTTTCCAGTTCAGGACCAGCCTGATTTCTCCATGTCTCAGGACCGAGTGCGCAGTGTCTGCATCAATAGTCTTGTCATCGAGGTCTGGAGGGAAACCAAGAGCAATGACGGCAACCTGCCATGTTTGGGCGGGGTCTGTGAAACTACATTGACAACTTGAGGGGAGGTAGCCCATACCAGCTCTGGACTTGTTATTTTATAGCCGCTGGTGTCTGGAGAAGGCATTGCCTTTTCCCTTCTCCCATTCAGGGTGGCTCCATTTAAACTCCTTCAATATATGCGGATGTTTTAGGAAGCTTCCATAGCATTGGGTTCCATGTGACTTTTTCAAAGGTCTTTAGTGTCAGTTATCCCTCCTCTACTCTGCCTTCCCATCTTGCACCCCATTAACCCTTCCCTTTTCATTACTCCTATTTCTTCTTTACACCACCTTGTTCTAACCCTCCATGCCCCCTTACTAATTCTCTGCCTTCTATGGCTACCCCCACTTAAACACACACATCTAAAGAGTCAAAGCCAGCATCCGCAGATGAGAAAGAAAATGTGACATTTGTCTTCCTGGGTCTCTGTTACCTCACTCAGAATTACTATTTCTAGTTCCATCTATTTACCCACAAAGTTGGTTTTTCTTTACAGCTGACTGATAGCTCACTGTGTATTATACTACATTTTCTTTTCATCAGCTGATAGACATCTAAGTCATTTCCATTTCCTAGTCATTGTGAATAGAGTAGCAATGAGTGTAGATTTTAACTTCCCTGATGGCCAAGTGTCTGTTCCTGAAAGTCCATACATGCACTGTGTGTGTGTGTGTGTGTGAGTGTGTGTGTGTGTGTGCAAGATCCCACAGAGGTCAGAAGTATCGGGTGCCCTGGAACTGGGGTTCCAGGTGCTTATGAGCTGCCATGTGGTGGGAACCAAACTCTGGTCTTCTGCAAGAACAGTAAGTGCTTTTATCCTCTGAGGCATCTCTCCAGGCACAGATGAGTGGGTTTTTGCTGTTGTTGTTGGTGGTGGTGGTAGGTTTTTTGTTGTTGTTGTTGTTTGTTTTTCTTGGTTTTTCGAGACAGGGTTTCTCTGTAGCTTTAGAGCCTGTCCTGGAACTAGCTATTGTAGACCAGGCTATCCTTGAACTCACAAAGATCCACCTGTCTCTGCCTCCCAAGTGCTGGGATTAAAGGCATGTGCCACCACTGCCCGGCTATTCTTTTTATATAATTCTGGGCCATAATGTTTCTTCTTTTATTTTGTTCTTTATTTTTAATTTTTTTCTCAAGACAGGGTTTCTCTGTGTAGCCCTAGCTGTCCTGGAACTCACTCTGAAGACCAGACTGGCCTCAAACTAAGAGATCTATCTGCCTCTGCCTCCTAAATTCTGAGATTATAGGTGTATGCCACTACCAACCAGCCTGTTTTTCTTTCTCTTAAGTTGTCTTTTCATGCTCTTAGCTCATTTTTTTTATTTGTTCAGTTTTTTTGAGATAGGGTCTTATGTAACATAGGCTGGCCTCAAATTTGCTATGTAGCTAGGCTAGCCTTGAACTCCTGACCCTCCTCCCTCCACCTCCTAAATGCTGGCGTCACAGGTCTGTGGCTCCATGCCCAGCCTTAGCTCATCTTGTATTGCGTCTTCTTCCTCTTCGGAAGGACCCTGTTGCTTAGACTTGGAGCTGATGCTTTAGTCCAGAGTCGTGAGTTTCCTCTGAGTAACTGGCTGAGTTTGCAGCATCCTCTGCCACCGGTGCAGTGACCTGGCACGGGGGAACTGGTTTCTGACCTCTGTCTTTTTCTGGGAGGATTTTTGTCAGCCTCCAGGATTATGAAGGTGTTTTAGCAATAGGTTTGTAGTTCACATGGACTATTTTCAGTGGATTATTCTGGTGCCATCATCTGCAGGTTCATCTGTCCTGGGTTTGTCTCAAGCATTACCGTTGTCACATAGCATGGCATATTTGTTTTCCTAGAACTCCCTTCCCCTGAGCCCATTCCACTATGGTTTCATATTTTTTAATTTTTCTCTTGGAGACCTATCTTGTTTTAGCTATTTTATCTGGTTACTGTATTGAATTCTCTTAATCTAGACAGATTTTATTAATTCTTAATCTAGATTAAGATTGTCTTAATCTAGGAATCTAGAAATTCTAGATAGCCAGCCATATTTTCTATGTACAGTAAGAGTCGTGTTCTGTTATTTCTCATATGGTTTAATTTTTTCCTTACCGCTTTTTGATGACCTTTGTGCATAAAATGAACAATAGTCGGGACAGAGAACAGTCTTGGGTGGATGCAGTCAACCAAATGGTCTTCATACTGTACTTCTTTGTTCAGTTTTTGAGATTTTTGTTTTATTTCTACAGTTGTCTTGCCTGCATATATGTCTGTGTACCACGAGTGTGCCTGGTGGCAGTGGAGGCAGAAGAGGGTATTGAATTCCCTGGAACTGGAATTTCAGATTGTTGTGAGCTGTTCCCTGGAAGAGCAGCCAGTCCTCTTAACTACCGAGCCATCTTTCCAGGCCCCGGTAGACTATAGTTCTAAGGAACGTCGTACATGGAAATGAAATATTCTTGCCATGCTCCTAACATTGTAAATTCCTATCTCTGGAACCTTCTCTGTGGGATTCCTTGAAGTTGTTGCTGACTCCACTTCCCTCTAGAGGATTTCAGTACCGACTAGGACCCCTATTAGCTTGGGAGCTCCTGAGTTACTAACCACACAGGAGGTATAAACTGAAATTCAGGTCAATTTGATTATAGTCTTGTTGGGAATTCTCAAAGCAGATGTTCCTTTCTACCCCGCCTGGAGCCACACCTGGAAAGGCCATGAGCCGCTGTGTTGGCCTCTGTGGTGTCACACTGAGGCAATAACCCTGAGGATGCCTGGTTCATGTGAAAGTCATGACCTGACCCATCAGCCTCCTTCTCAACCAGGCTTTTGCCTCCTGTGTTTCTGTATTACCCCAGGCTCCAGGTCTGGAGGCAATGACCCTATCTGTATGGTACTGGTGATAAAACTTGTATTTTCACTTTAATGAGGAGCTTGTTTGTCTATAAAGTCTCTGGGGGGCTGGAGAGATGGCTCAGCAGTTAAGAGTAATACCTGCTCTTCCAAAAGTCCTAAGTTCAATTCCTAGCAATCACATGCTGGCTTGCAACCATCTGTAGTGAGATCTGGTACCCTCTTCTGGACTGCAGACAAATATGTAGGTAGAGCACTGCATATATAATAAATAAATCTTAAAAAGGAAAGAAAAAAGGTCTCTGGGAAGTGCCGTGCACTGAGTTCATGAAGCTCTTGTCTATTCGTCCTGGTTAACCGAGAATTTTAAAATCCTGAGTGGATGTCACATCCTAGAAATGACTTCTATCCTCTTAGTCTCTCTGTCTTCTTTGTGAAGAGGAGAAAAAAAGACAAGATCTCCTCAACCCTCCTCCTGAGTTCAGAGTCGGGACACTTCTATACTGTCAGGTTCCTGAGAGAATGGTGAGGATGCTTAGAGCGTGTAGTTCACACACATGCTCCGCAGACAGAAAGCAGCCCTCTCAAGGCTGTGGCTCGAAGCTCTGTCTTAGAGAAGCAGAGTGTAGTAACAAGGACTTCCCTGCAAGCCATTACTCGGAAGGGCAGGGTGGGGGTAGTGGCAGGGGCAGGGATGGGGGTGGCGGCAGGGGCAGGAGTGGGGTGGCGGCAGAGGTGGGGGTGGCGGCAGAGGTGGGGGTGGCGGCAGGGGTAGGGAGTGGAGGCAAGGGCACGGGTAGGGGGTGGAGGCAGGGGCAGGGGGTGGCGGCAGGAGTGGGGTGGCAGCAGGGGCAGGGGTAGGGGATGGCGGCAGGAGTGGGGTGGCAGCAGGGGCAGAGGTAGAGGGTGGCGGCAGGGGCACGGGGTGGTGGCATGGGTACACGGTGGCAGCAGGGGTACACGGTGCCTGGACTTTGAGGCTATCATGAGCTCATGGACAGACCCTGTCTTAGATAAAAAAGGGTTTAAAAACAAAGACTTGCCATTGTTAGAGCTCTGCCAAGAGAAGCTGAGCTGTGTCAAGTTTGCAAATGGGGTGAACTGAGGGGAGGAGGAGTGGGTCCTCAGAATCTATAGGCCCTGCTGGTGACTCTGAGCTGAAGAAGCTTGTGCAGTGTGTCTGTGTATGTGTGTATCTGTGTGTATATGTATGTGCTTGTGCATGTGTGTGTGTCTATGTGTGCTGTGTGTGTGCATGTGTGTGTATGTGTATGTGCATGTCTGTGTGTATGTGTATGTCTGTGTGTGC
Organism: Dicrostonyx torquatus; assembly: GCA_028555095.1. NCBI lineage: Eukaryota > Metazoa > Chordata > Mammalia > Rodentia > Cricetidae > Dicrostonyx > Dicrostonyx torquatus. Next base: position 1,243,447 of record JAQHUG010000033.1, on the reverse strand, counting down.
ATGTATGTGTGTCTGTGTGCATGTGTGTGTCTCTGTGTGTGCATACGTCTGTGTGCATATGCGTACGTGTTTGTGTCCGTGTGTGTATGTGTATGTCTGTGTGTGTGCATGTGTGTGTGTCCGTGTGTATGTGTGTGCTTGAGCATATGTATGTGCATATATCTCTGTGTGTATATATATGCTTAAGCATGTGCGTGTGTGTTTCATTCTGTGCAGGAGGTAGAAGGGAGTGGAGGGGAAGACCTTTGGCCTCTGTGATTCCCTGCACTGGTTTTAATGAGCAGGAAAGGGCAGCATCTTCCTGGGTCACAACTGCCTTCGGCTCTTCAGGCTTCAATACTTTGGGGAGAAATGTTTAGATGGTCTTCATTTTCATCATGGACAGACTCCCTCAGTTAGATGGCTTATCCCAAGGTAAATGGAAGCAGAAATGGCCCAACAGCCACTAGGACCTTCAGAAGGGAGACCTTTGATTTCCTGAGAAAGAGCAGAAATCCAGGGAAGGAATGGCATCAGCCCAATGCTTGATGGGGCTGTGCTGATCTGGACTCAGCCCCAGAGCCACTCGAGGGGTGGGTGTGGCCCTGTGCGGTGAGTGAGACCTCTTTGTACATGGGACCTTCCACATGGTCTGTTTGGAGGAGGCTGGAGGAAACATCCCACTTCCTAGATCCTGTTCACCTACCCATCCCACACATCTCTTGCACTCCCAGGGTGTGTAGAGAATAGTGTCCCTCTGGCCCATGAGACAGAGAAGAAAATCCAAGCCCATCGGTGCACAAACTAACTCCCAGCCTGAGTCCCACACAAGGAGTCAAGTATGGAACCATGGGTGTTACAGCACCACACATGCCCACAAAAGATAGGCACTATATCAGAGTTCACTGTGTCCTGTTAGGTACTGTTAGGGGTACGGGGTGTACTTGTTCTGACAGCCGTGCCAGCTTTCCCCTCCATCCAGGCAGAGTCACAAACCCTCTGACCTCTTATGTTTGTTGACTCGAATCTGGGAAGCACACAGGCTAACTTCTATTGATAGCAACTGGGTTCTGAAAGACTTGGGGTTTTTATCTAAATGACCTTTGGAGGTCACCTCCATGGCAGGGATGGTGTGTGTGTGGGGGGGTGTTTACAATACTTAAACCATTTCAAAACAATTTTACCTCCATGGTAAAGTCCAGAGTACTCACATAAAGGGGACAGGTGTCCAGCAGCTTACGCCGTCATTAAACCAGACACATCTCAGCCCTCAGTTTCCCTCATTCTTTGCGCCACTCATCTGGGCATAAATCCTGCTCTGCCCACTTCATAGGCATATCTACATGAAGTCATGATTTTGAAATCATTTTGTAAACAGAGCAGCCTGTGTAAATGTTAGTTAATACATTTACCAATCTTCTCCCTTTGTTAGACAAAGTTGGTAGTTTGGGAGTTTTGTAAGCCGTGCTCTCCAGCTTCTGTCTTCTAAGATTTGCCCTTGCTTTTTCTTCCCTTTGCACCGGCACAGTTCTGTCATGTATGCAAGTATGCATCCGTGCGGCTGGTATCTCCAGTGGTCTCTGTCATAAGATCTTGGTTCCTTCGCCATTTGCCTTCGTCTTCAATGAGACTGTTATTTCACCCTCGAATCGTGTGCTCTCCTTCACATAATCTCAGTGACCTGGTCTTGAAGTTTTCAGCCATGACTCATTGGGAGTCCAGGGTATCTGCACAGTCTCCTCGGGGAAAGGGAATGTCTTCTCGTACACTGGCTTTAAGAACTAGCTACGAAGTGAGTTTGTCTACTGAAAGCTGTTTTATCGGGGGGGGGGTCCCTCCATCACATCCTTTGTGTGCCCTGCTGATGTGGGGTTCTGTTAGCTGGATTTCTGAGGTCCTTCTTTTTCTCCCAGAATGGCAGACAGGCCAGCACCATCGGTAGCACAGGGAGCCCGTCAGAGCCCAGAGCCCAGAGCCAGATGAGAAGCTCCCAGGTGACTGGGTGTTCCTTAGAGCTAGAAGCGCACACTCCGGAGTCAACCCAGCTCCGGATTACTATAAACAGTCGAGGCTGCAGTGTCACAGGATTCCTGGCACAGCTCAGAATCCATGCCGCTCAGATCTAGACGGCTGGCTGGAGCCAGCTGCCTGTGGGTCCCACATTCCCGCACTTCAAGTTCAGCTTCTCATTCCCCCTGGTGGCTTCCCTGCCTCCTGGCCTCCCTGTCCTGTCTTTTTCTACCCTGGTTTGGTCGACTCCATGCACAAGGTACTTAATCCAGATTAATAGCTAGATTTTTGTCTTGTAAAAGTCTTTAAATGTTTGATCAACATTTGTTTTGGCATTTTTTTTTACATTTTACACAGGATTAAATACTCATAAATTTTTATTATAATATTTTTCAGCAATGCTGTTTGAATTTGGGGTCTCATCCGTGGTAGGCAAGCACTCTGCACAGAACCATATCCTCAGCCACTTAACTTATTTAACTTATTTTTATTTTTATTATTAAATTTTTTTCTTTTACCATTTCTCATATATATATATATATATATATATATATATATATATAATTCTGACTGCTCTCTCCCCCAACTTCTTGTGTTTATTCCCATCCTCAGCAACCCCATCCCTCATCCCTGGGCCCTTTCCCAGACTCATGTCTTTTGGGTTTTGCTTTGTGGCATATTTGGTTTAACCAGGGCTACCCTATTCAGCCATGAGATTGGAACTATCCACTGGAGCCTGGTAGAGTCATCAGGCAAATGGAGGGCAATGACGGCCTTTCTCCCAGTATCTGCCCTTAATTATTTTTTTAAGTGTGTGGTTTAGTAATGACAAGAATGTTGACATTGTTGTGCAAGGCATACAGACCTCCTTCATTCTATGATGCTGAATCCTGGACCCATTAAGTACCTCCCCATTTCCTTCCCCTGCAGCTGTCTGCCTTTTGTTTCTTTGAGTTTGGCTGTGTGTGCATCTCATTTAAAGAAAACCACACATGATTTGTTTTGCAGTTGGTGTATTTCATGTAGCATACTGTCTGCAAGGCTTGTGCACGGTAACATTTTATGCTGTTTATTTCCTTTAAGTCTCAGCTAGCATTTCATCATTTTGTTGATCCATTCTTCTAGGGGGTTAATTATTTGTTTGCCAGGCAGTGCTAATGGTGTACATGCTAGGCAAGGGCTCTGCCACTAAGCCACATCTGCCCAGTCATTCATCTGGTGATGGACATGAGTTGCTTCCACCTTTTAGCTCTGCTGAATAAAGCTACTGTGTTCCGGGGTGTAGAAACCTCTCTTCAAGACTCCAATTTCGATTGTTTTTTTTACATAGACCTGGAAGTGGTTGCGGATAACAGCAATTCTGCTATTCATTTTTTGAGAACTGTGGTACCATTTATACAGTGGCTGTGCCATTTTACATCCCAGCAGCAGAACACAAGGACCCTGGTCTCTCCAGACCAATGCCAGTGCCTTTCGTTGGTTGATTTGGACATGGCTGCCATCCTAATGAATGTGAGGCCATACCTTATTGTGGTTTTGATTTGCATTTCTCTAATGATTAGTAAGGTTAGACATCTTTTCAGGTCCTTTTTGGCAAGTGATGTACTTTTTATTTATTTATTTATTTTTAAAAATAGGTGTGCCATGTTCTTTATAATGATCATAATATTAGTTCTGTGAGATTTCCAGCAACTTGGAGGACATGATTAAGCAGTTAGGTATCAGTCCCCTCAGGTCCTGCAAATGGCTCTGGGTCTCATGTTATTCTGTTTGCTCTGTCTTCTGCTTGCAGCAGGTTGTCCTCTTGGAAGCTGGCTGGAGTGACCTTGTGTGACAGCAGATAAGTACCCCCAATGTACTAGAGCTTAGTGTTTTACGTCTTCACTCGGCACAATGACAGCTCTGTAGGAGAAAAACAACTTACCAGGTTTTTTTTTCATTTTTTATTAGTTTCCCCCAACATTTTATTTAATGGCTTTAGAATGGCAACGTGGAGGTACAGCCAAGTGGTCAGTCCTTTGGTGGGGCTCTGTCTCCATGAGTCTCTGATGTCTAGACTTGGTAGGACGGCAGCTGAATGAGTCAGCGGGCTACTTGTCCCTAGGGGACAATCCTACCATTCCTCACAGGCTCCAAAAAGCCTCCAGATACTTTCTTCAGGAGACTGACTGACCCTGGTCCCACTGGGAGCCCTGTGGGGTGGGCAGAGGAGCAGGAGGGCAGGCGGGACAGTTTTTAATAGTCTCCTGTGCAGGGACAGAGGGAGCCGTGGACACACACATGTGATACCACTGTCTCTGAAATATAATTGCCTTCTTCTAAGAGAGTCAGACAGGCAGCTATTCTTTTGTCTTTCCCTAGTCCTTGTCCTTAGGAGAGGTCAGCTGATGGGCCCCTTCTTCTGTGCCCCTGTTTCTGTCCTGCTTTTTCTTCTCGAGTTTCCTCTTTCCACACTCACGGGATGTGTGAGTGACCTCAGTCCTTGCAGGAAGGTAGGGATCAGGAGTGACAGAACAGGGTCATCCGCAGTTCTGGATGGCGTCCCTTCCTTGAGACAAGTTCCTCCTCCATGCCGAGCACCAGCAGCTTTAGCGCCGACCCTTTCCTCATCATTGCTCTTTCTGGGACTAAACCCCCGAAAGTTTCTCTGAGTTTAGGGTTCCTATGACCAGATTAAACAAAACAAAACACCCCCCTGCCCCTGCCCCTGCCCCTGCCCCTGCCCCATGGTCTCTAGGTCCCACACATCTGTGTAGACCCTTTGGCAGTACTAGGAAACACATCCACAGTCCCAAGGTTGGGGTGCATGTCTTATCTACAGGGCTCAATCAGACTAGCACACTACATGATTAATTTAAGTGTTAGGTTATTTTTCAGGGTTTTGTGATGTTTGATTCATTTTCCCTAATACTTGTAATTTCTTATAATTTCTTTTTCTCATTTTTTCCCTCATAAATACATATTCCCTTTGGTACCTATGCTTGTACTTGTAATCTCCCATTCCTTTTTCATTTTACTGGTTTACTTATGTGTTTTTGTTGTTGTTTTGTTTTTGATGCGGAGACCAAGAGAGGGTCTCTCTTGCTATGTATCTCAAGGTTCCTGGAATTCTCAATGTAAACTAGAATAACCTCCAACCCCCAGCATCCTGTGCACTGCTAAAATTACAGGATTGAGCTCTCAGGTTAGATCGGTATTGTTTTCCTTGGGCCAGATTCTTCACACAGTGTCAGCTCCTGATAAACTGACTGAGGGCCCATTAGCTAAACTGAGCACCCAATGAATTTCACTTCCCACATACCACTGACTCAGAAGTTGGCTTGTGGCTGGGGTGGTCAGCAAGGAGCCTGGGGAAGAGTAAAATGCAGCAAGCATGTCCTTGGTGACTGTCCTTTGTGTGTGATCCCAGAGACCCCCTGGACAAACAGGCTGCCAGTCTTCACAGGCCTGGAGTGGGGCAGGGCAGAGTGCTCACTGAGAAGTCCCTAAGGATTATGCTATTATCATAGTTTTGGCAGGGGCCATGATTTGTGCTGACTGCCCAGGAAACTGTTTCCCGTCATTTATTGTGCCAAAACTGCAACTTGTGGCCATTTTTCTAATTCTTTCCAGGCTCTGCACTGACCGGATGTCTTGCAGACTTGCTTCACTACCTTAAGGAATCCATCCATTATCTTGATTTCTCTAGTAGTCTTGACTGACCTCCCACTCTGTAGATCAGGCTGGTCTCGAACTCTCAGAGATCTGCCTGCCTCTGCCTCCAGTGCTGGGATTAAAGGTGTGTGTCACTAGGTCGCCATCATCTCTTAACATTGTCTCCCCGGTGCTGGGATTAAAGGTGTGTGTCACTAGGTCGCCATCATCTCTTAACATTGTCTCCCCGGTGCTGGGATTAAAGGTGTGTCACTAGGTCACCATCATCTCTTAACATTGTCTCCCCAGTACTGGTGTCTAACCTCCAGGAGCTCAAGGCCTTAAACTTTCATTCTGTTCCTTGACTCTTTCTAGTTCACATCCTGGGTTTCACCCACTTAGTGTTCTCTGTCTCTGCCATAGTGGGTGACCAGCCTCCTCTCCACCAGCCATTCCTTGTCTAGGATTTCAGCCTTCCTCTACTAACAGGAATTTGCTATTCACTCTATCTCTCTGATACAAACTTCCCAACCTACTCTAAACATCTCATTCTTTTTGCTCCAAAGACCCTACTTCCCACGGCTGTCTGGAATTCCTGCCTTTGCACATGCGGGCATTAGAAGCACCTTTGTTCTCCAACACTTTCAAATATTTAGTTCCAAAGGTTACTAGTGGATTTCCCTCCCCATCCCATCCTTCCACTTTCCCCAGGACTCAAAGTCTCTTCCAATATCTTCCCTCTATCTTTCTGCAGGGACAAGCTCTCTCTCTCTCTCTCTCTCTCTCTCTCTCTCTCTCTCTCTCT
>JAQHUG010000033.1:1219828-1236854 GCA_028555095.1 Dicrostonyx torquatus | reverse complement strand
CACACACACACACACAATCCTGAACTACGGAGTCATCTGTGATCATTTAAGCATTCACGCAGATGTGCATTCACTGTGGCATGATCTCTGTGGGTTAGCATACTCCAGGACTATGGAACTGAATCAGGCAGGGTCTCTGCTGGCCCAAAGCTGAATCTGAAGTTCCTCTGAGGCTTCTTTCCCAGAACCAAGAACAGTAGGGTTCCTGTGCTAAGCTTCTCCCTAACCCATTCTCTCTCTGTTGATCATGGCCCTCGGGAACTTCATTTTTAAGCCCCCAAGTGGCTTCTGCCTTCTTTTCTTCTCTCTCTCTCTCTGGCCTGAGTTCTCTCAAGGCTCACCCCACTTTCACCTGGGTGCCAATACTTCCAACTCCTCTCTCTCCTCTCACTCCTGGAGAGTTTCTTCATAAGCAGACATTTAACTCCTATTAAGCCTAGCCCTCTGCCCTATGGTCCCCTAAAATTAACCATGCCTTTTCTTCTCCTCAAATTGAAGCGTATCTTGTCTGAGGAGCAAGCTCAGCTTTTGAGTGACATGTGTGCCAACAGTCCCTTTGTCCTCATGCCCAAAGCCTTGCCCGACTCTGCCAACAGCCTCTGTTTTATCTTTTGGAAACTGAGCCCCGATAGGCCTGTGGGCGCAGTGAGCAGTCTAGCAGCCATGGAGAGGCAGGGCTCATTTGATCTCCAACCCCAGGGAGCTATAAACAAAGTCCTCGACATGGAGGAGAACCGCTGGGTCCCATGGTAAATCTGGGTTTACCATTTTTATTCTCTGAGCATTTGCTTTACTATGAGGCAGCAGCAGTTCACATGCCTGCCAGCTGTAGGAGGCTCAGTGTCCCCACTTGTCAGTTATACTGGTTACAATCATTTCATTGTCATTCCTGAGTGTTGTGGGGGTATTTCTTCCTGGTTTTAACCTGTATTGTTCTAACAATGCTCTCTAGTGTTCTTTCGTGTGTTCATTCATCTCCCACGTAGGAGTTGGCTCTGCATTAAGACCTGTCGCCTATGTTGAATACATTTTTTGAATGGTGTCAGATAAGGGTTTATATTCATTTTTCTCATGAGTGAAATTCCAGTTTTCCCAGTGCCATTTTGAAAGGCTATTCAGCCAGGTGGTGGTGGTGGTGCACACCTTTAATCCCAGTACTCGGGAGGCAGAGGCAGACGGATCTCTGTGAGTTTGTGGCCAGCCTGCTCCAGGACAGGCTCCAAAGCTACAGAGAAACTCTGTCTCAAAAAACCAAAATAAAAAGGGCTAGAGAGATGGCTTGGCGGTTAAGAGCACTGGTTGCTCTTCCAGAGGTCCAGAGTTCAATTCCCAGCAACTTGATGATTGTAAAAGCCCCTGGGTTTCAACATCTGTAGGAGTCCCCAGAGGATTCCGGAAATGTCTTTAGTAATTGTTAGTCATGTTTGAACAAAGTTATTTACTGCATATGTTTTAACAGTATGCTGCCGGCTGAGTCTATTGCTGGCTTATTACATTACATGTTGTTTTTTTATAGTGAATTGAGATTTAGAATAAGAACTTTATTTTAGTTAGGCAGTGGTGGTGCACGCCTTTAATCCCAGCACTCAGGAGGCAGAGGCAGGCGGATCTCTGTGAGTTCGAGGCCAACCTGGTCTACAAGAGCTAGTTCCAGTTCTAGGACAGGTTCCAAAGCTGCAGAGAAAAACCCTGCCTCAAAAAGAAAAAGAAAAAGAAAAGAAAGAAAAGAACTTTATTTTGTGTGTAAGATGGTTTCTTTTAAAAAAAGAAAAAGGGCCGGGTGGTGGTGGCACACGCCTTTAATCCCAGCACTCGGGAGGCAGAGGCAGGCGGATCTCTGTGAGTTCGAGACCAGCCTGGTCTACAAGAGCTAATTCCAGCGCAGGCTCCAAAGCCACAGAGAAACCCTGTCTCGAAAAACCAAAAAAAAAAAAAAAAAAAAAACCAAAAAAAAAAAAAAGAAAGAAAAAGGTGTTGGCCTCTCATGGCTTTCAACACACTGTTTTTGTTTTGTGTCCTGTCACATTTTAACTACTTATGATATGGGGAGTTTCTTTTCTGGTCCGTCTTTTGTTCTGTAGGCCTTACACCTGGACAGGAATCTCTTCCCAGAGATTTGGTTAATTTTCTTCTATGGTTTTATTGAAAATATTTTCTCTGCCTTTGGCATGGAATTATTCTTCTCTGCCCATAATTAAAAAGTTTGGTCTTTTCATGGTGTCCCAAAAATCTTATATGTACCATTCATGCATTGTATTTTCTTTTTAATGCACATTGGTGTTCTGCCTGCATGTATGTCTGTGTGAGGGTGTCAGATCCCCTGGAACTGGAATTACATACAAATAGCTACGAGCTGCCATGTGGGTGCTGGGAATTGGACCCCGGTCCTTTGGAAGAGCAGCCACTGCTCTCAACTGCTGAGCCATCTCTCCAGCCCCTGTGTTTTGCTTTTTAAATTTTTCACTATCTTTGGTGATCCAATTCCTGTCCCATGTTACTAATCCCTGGGATTCTGGCTTCCACATGATCTAGTCTATTGTTGAGACTTTCCATTAAGCTTTTATTTAACTCATTTGATTTTTCATCCAAGCTTTATTTCATCTTGGGTTTTCTTTACTGTTTCTAAGTATTTATTGGATTCTGTTTTCATATTCAGAGTTGTCTTTATTCATTCATCTGTTTGTGTTCTCTTGAATTTATTGAGGAATTTATTCCTGGTCTCTTTAATTTTATTCCGGTGTCTTTGAATTCTTTCAAAATATTTACAACTGTTCTTTTACGTTCCTTGTCTGGAATTTTGTCTAAATTGTTTTATTGAAGTTTCTTACTAGTCCTTTGGAGGAGACAATATATCTTGGGTTTTCCTATTACCTATGGTTATACAATTCAAGCTATGTGACCTTCACTTTGTGACTTTTGGTGTCCTCGTACATTTTGTGTTGAGTCTGCTTGATGCTAACTGTTGATTGGCTAGGCTCAGATGAGATATTTGGAGTTTAATCTTGGGGTCGTTTGGTGTTCTTTGGTGGGGGTGGGTCCCAGATTGGATAGGGGAAAGTGTGGGTTTTTACTTCACACGTGGGTATCCTGGGAGGTGAGCCCCACTCAGGTCCTGATGTTCTGGGAACAGGTTCCTTGTGGGTTCTGAAGCATTTGTGGTTAAGATGCGGGAGGGAGGGAGATGTGGTTCTAATCTCATTAGAACAAAGTCTCATTCAGGTCCCAAGATACAGGGCAATATGTTATATGTGGGTACGTTATATAGAGGTTCTAGCGATGGGATGAGGAAGATGGAACTACTGGCCTGAGATGCTGGGAGTCAGGATGACTAAGGAAGGGAGAAGGAGCCTCTAACCCAGGGTGTGAACTCTGCGCAGATCCTACAATGTGGAGAATAAGCCCCATCCTTTGGAGCTGGGAGTAAGACTGTTGGCAGAAGGAGACATGACCTCTCATCTGCAAACTGGACTCTACTGCGGTCATCTGGAGATACTGGAAAACGGAATCCACGTCCGTCCTGAGAGACCAAGGCTATGTCCATCCTGAGAGACCAAGTCTATGATGCCAGAGGAAGGTGATGTGGTCTCTAACCTGGCGAGCTAGCTCCAGTGATGTCTGTGGTGGCGGGGAGGGAGTTCTACACCCCTCCTGAAATGCTGGGGGGTCAGGGTGTAGGGTAACCTCTAGGGAGGGAATGTCATTCTGGTCCTGAGATGCTTGGAGATCATAAGTCTATTTAGATAATTAATACAATGTCGTCCTCCCATCCCCCCACTCCCCTTTGTGTTTCATTTTGAAAAAAAGATCTCTTTGTAAACTCAGGCAGATGCCAGGCAAGTGCCATTACACCAGGCTCATTTTCTATTGTGCCTGTTATTTAACTTCTGGGCTGTATCGTGGCGGGTTCTTTATCTAGTCTGGATATTAATCTACTGTCAGTTAAATAGTCTGCAAATACTCTCCCTCTTCTGAAAATTTCTTTTCTGTCCTCTGCTCCTGGCTTCAAGGGGGAAAGAGGAGGCGCAAGTTCTCCTTGTCTTATCATCCAGAAGGTGACAGACAGGCTGGAAGAGTCTGAAGTGCTGGGGTAACAGCTTTTGGGAAGGGAGACCCTGTTTACTCAGGAAGCTGTGCCCATCTGACTCAGTGGAATTGGGGAATAGGTGACCCCGCCTCCTCAAGGTTGGTCTTCAACTGCCAACTTGACACCTGGGAAGAAGGAACTGTTATGTTAGATCAGGACTGATGGAGGCAACTTGGAAATAAAAGAAAAAGGAGATTTGGGCTGGAAAGGGGAGCTTTGGGGATGGACCATTCCTGCTGTCAGTTCCTCTGCAGTCTCTGTGTAAATACCAACCTGGGTATGCTGAGCTTTCCAGAGCTTCCAGGATGCTAACAGCTCTTAGGTGTTATTAGTCAAATCAGCTTTCCGGTCTTGATTTTCTCAGCCAGCCTGGCTATTAGGTGATTAACCCTTCAGGAACCTCACCAGAATTGCTTCTTCAGATTGGCCTGTAAGGCATTTTCCTTATTAACTGATGCAGTGGTGTCCAGCCCACTGGGGCATGCCATCTCCAGGCAGAGGGCGGGGGTGGGGCAGGCAGCTGACTGTGAGCCTGGGAGCAGGAGAGTAAGCAGCGTCCTGTCAGCTGATCAGGAGCCCAGCATTCCATCACGGTTTCTGCTTCAGGTCCTGCCTGGAGCTCCGGCCCTGACAGCCCTTGATGAGGAACCTGTAGGATGAAATAAACCTCTCTCTAAACTGCATGGTGATCAGGTGGCGGTGGGAAGACACAGGGAAGGAAAGTCAGACTGCCCTTTTACCCAGAAGGGCTCATCTTCTTACCTCATCCTCTCCTACTGCCCTTTGTTGGAGAGGCCCGAAAGTGAGCCTATCAAGGGAAATAGGACTCCGAAACAGATCTGGGGAAGCATCCTGTGCCCTTCTCTTTCCATATATTACTTTTATTTGACTATCCAGATTTTAGATTTCGGGATATTTATTCTATGGGATCCTTTACCTGTTTATTTCTTTGCCTATGGGATGAGGACTCCCACAGGTGAGTGTGCAAGGGGGCTCAGAGTGCTCACCTCCTGTGGACGGGATCATAAATTGTGTCCCCCCCCATCCCTGTCTATGACTCAACTCTGTGGGACTAGAGTGGAGGAAATGGCACATTTCTGAAAGCAGTTTCAATGCTTATAGTTTTCATCATCTAGGGTATAAGTGTGTCTCACAGGCGTGACAGCCCCTTTAACCAGAGCGCTATTATTACATAACTCTCAACACCATTTATTTAAGATGCATTGTCTACTAGTGATGAATCGTTGGGTGATAATTTCTTGTTCTAATAGCAGTCCATCTCTAGGTTGAAAAAATAAGTATGTATACATATATACATACACACATACATACATGAAGCAAACCCCACAAATCATGCACTCCATTTCACTACAGCTATTTCTAAAACTAATCTTTTATATTTACATTTTAAGAAAATTTTACATTACATTTTCCTAGAAAAAAGAGAATAGCCACTTTCTGAGCATTTCAGAAATACAATCTAACCATTTAACCATCCTTTAGCTCTCTCTTGTAAATCCTGGACCATAATTTTTTCTTTCTAAAAAATTAACATTTGAAAGCCTAAGACTCAAATCACCCATCCTACCTATAAGGTCAAAATTAACATTTCAAGTATTTAACATTTTAGTTATGCTTGAGGAAAAGTGCTGTGTAGCCAGTTTTTCTTCAGTTCTAAATTCTACAGTTAAATGTTAGAGAGAAAACACAAATGATAGTTCCAATATGTTACTGTAGTCCCAAATCCTCCCCCCACCCCTCTCTCTCTCTCTCTCTCTCTCTCACACACACACACACACACACACACACATTTAATTATGCATGCCAGGAACAATATTTTTATTGGTAACTTTAACTTTTTTACTATTTATTTATTTAGTCCTGGAACTCGCTTTGTAGACCAGGCTGGCCTTGAACTCACAGAGATCTGCCTGCCTCTGCCTCGTGAGTGCTGGGATTAAAGCTGTGGGGCACCACCTCCCACCTAAATTTAAATTTTTAAACTATTTTATTTTTATTTACTCTTTGAGAATGTACTACCTGTATACAAAGTATTTTTCATTATATGATCCTCTCCCCTTTCTCTGGAATCTCTCTCAGACTCACTGACCTTGCACTGACTCTGTAGTGATTGATTTCAGCTGGAGGGTCCCATGGCAGGTGAGGACAAAGACGCCCTGCAGACAGAGCTTGAATGTGGAGTTTACTGAGATGAGGGTAGAAGGGGGGGGGGAGCGACAGAGAGACGGAGAGAGAAAGAAGAGAGAGATAGAAAGAAACAGAAAATCTGTCTCTTCAGAGAAACCGCAGAATAGGAAGAATGAGAAAGAGAGAGGGAGGGAGGAGAGGACGGAGGGAGGGCAAGGAAGAGAGTAGGCGGGGGGTTGGCTCTTAAAGGGACCTTTTGCACCTGCGTACTGACTAGGACCCCAGGCTGGCCAGAGTAATGCCTGGGTGTATCCTACCAGATGACAGGGCAGGCCAGCATAATGCCTGAATTCTATCTAACAGCCTTTCAAAATCATGTTATCTTTTTAATTTTTTGGTAACTCCTTGAGTTCATTTAGTGCTACTGTTATTGGACTTGAAGGTCACAATCTGTGCCCCAAGTCAGGTCCAGCCAGCCCAAAAATGGAAAACAGAAAAAGATTTATTCAATGAGGCCATATGGGGAGAGAAGACCTAGGAACTCAAGTCGGTCTTCTGGGTCCTAAGGTGAGATCAGTCTAAACAGAGGACCAAGGGCGTGCACAGGTACGCAGCATCACAGTGTCGTCCACCAGTGATCCACCATCATCCTAAAGTTAGAACTTTCGGGAGACAAGCCAGCCCTAATCATCGTGGGTTTGCACCATAGCCTCCTGCGGCATCCTTCCTTCTCCTAGCATGAGAGTTTAGGAAAATTCCCATTTGTTTGGGGTCCGTTGTTTCAATAATCTGAGGTCAGATTAAGAAACACCCATATCAACTAGGCAGTGGCGGCACACGCCTTTAATCCCAGCACTCAGGAGGCAGAGGCAGGCGGATCTGAGTAATAGGTTAAGTGCAACGAGAGAATTCGTGCCCCGAACTAAGGCAGGGAGATCATATAGGTTGTAGGTGAGGGTTGGTGGCGTGTATGGGCAAAAGCTAACCGCTTTAGGAGGGACGTGGGTGGCTGGGGATGTAAGTGGTTGGAAACTCAGTGGAGGAAGCTGCCATCGCTACCATGAATTCAGAACTTGGCTTTTTGGTGCCTTCCCTTTGTTCGGAGACTCTCTGAGCTGCAGGGTTTCAGAAATGGGGCTTTCCGGATCACGCAGTGGTAAACTGGAGATTCCAACTGAACACTGACTTTGAGGCCAGCCTGGTCTACAGAGAGAGCTCCAGGAAAGCCAGGACTGTTACACAGAGAAACCCTGTCATAAAAAACAAAAACAACCACCAAATCTCTTTAGAACATCTTCATTTCTGCCCAGTCCATTACACTATACCAGTATGCCTGCACAAAGGTGTCGGAGTATCTACTGGATTTGGGTGGACCAGCAGGCCTCACACTCCTGAGTAAAACTATTTCTCCTTCAGCAGTCATCAACTGTCAATAGCCCCTGAATTTCAAAGTCATCAACAACAAAAACAAACAACCAGCAACAATAAAAACCAGCGATTTGCTACTCAGTTATCTTCAGGAACTGGAGAGCAACTTTGTCCCCATGCTGATTTAAGCACAAAATGACACAAAAACAAATATATTAATACAAAGTGTACTTTTAGATAAACCATTGTAAATTTACAAAGACTAGTCAGCTAAAGTTTTCCCAGGGGGTACCCGAGACAACACAAACTAGTATTTTCTAAATCGCAGTGATGTGACAGCAAAGGAGCCTTCTTAGCTCTTGATGCTTTTACCAACGGAGCCAGGGTACCAGGTAATCGTCACCAAAGCCACCTTACCCCAGTGTCTTCCAAGTCTGTTGTCTCATGCCTTAAGAGAACAAGGAAATGTGGGTAGAAATGAGCAAAGCACATGTAGATTTACTAAGAAAAACCGAGCTAGAACTTCTGAGAATGGAGGTATTCCCAAGGCTGCAGTATCAGAGTGCTATCCCACCCAGTGATCTTTTAAGACAGAAACTGGGGTCATTTTTATTTTTTTTTATTGAGGTTGGCAATTTTTTGAGTTCACCGTGGGCAGAGCCAGTAAGTGGCCTACACTCCCCTTTGCATGTGCCTTTGGCTAATCCGAGAAGTAATCCTGTACTACTTATATAGCTAGGGGAGAGGCCACCCATCATGGTCACCTTCACACACCTGCTCTGCAGACTCTGTTACTCATTTTGTAGATTATTCACTGAGTCACTTCCTGTGTGATTAGTCATGATTTACAATGGGACCCGCCCTTACTTCCTGTGGAGGGCTACTGTCCATCTCAACGGTAGAGATAGACTCAACATCTTTGTTTCTCTGGGTCCTGAGTTGGTTCACAGAATCCCAGTGGCTCAAAAGACCAACACACTTAACCTTCCCTATCATTTGGCAGATGCCTAATTGGTTCAAAGGAAAGTCCAAGTAGACAAAGTTTGCCGTACAAACAGCATAAAGGTCCACATGGCTCACCCAATAAAACACTAAATAGTTCAGAAGAACCTCCAGGCCAAATGGAAGGCAAAACCCAATGTACACTGATCAGAGAGAATTTATCAAGGATTAGTATTTCTTGAGAGTGGAAACCAGAGTCCAGATGTTTATTTCCCTGCTTATAAAATGAGGTAAAGAGTAGCTGATGCTGGTTGAAGTGAGAAGATTTTCTTTTTTAAAAAGGAAAGTTTCCTGCAATGAAACAATTGTGATCCAGGCTCTACTCTCACTGGTTGTCTGGTATTCAATTGAAAATCTTTGGGGGCAGTGTCCTTTTTCTCTTTGTGGAATTTTGGCCTACACCACACCTAAAAAGCCACCGCCCTCCCACGATCTCCCCAGCCCCAGAAATAATATTGAATGCTAGTCTTTCACATGAGTTGGCCCCCTTTTTAGCCTATGATCAACTCATGACGCCCTCAGGCCATTCAGTGACTCCATAATCCATTCCAGACATCGTCATCTTTGCTCTTCTATTCCTCCCATAGTGGCCTTTTCTTTTCCATATTCTTGGTTAAGTGTTCTGCCTAGAGCCCCTACTATGCATAAAAATGCAGAGGTTACATCTTTCTTAACAACAATTCAAATAATAACCCATGGGATGTCAGGTCCAGCGTCAAACCCAAATGTGAGCCTTACTCGAAAGGCCATGTTCCCAGTATCTTCCCGTTCAAAGCCTTCATTTTCTGTGCTTTTTTTTTTTTTCAGTTCTAGTGCAAAACACAGAGATGCAAATCTGGAGATGAGACCTGAAGAAAGTTGGAGCCATGTTGACCTTGTATGCCGTGAAGAAGCAGATTCTGTCTCAGAAAAACCCACTATCAACATAGATGACGAAGATGATGGTCTCCAGATCTGCCGTGTATGCGGGGACAAGGCCAATGGCTATCATTTCAATGTCATGACGTGTGAAGGATGCAAGGGATTTTTCAGGTATGATCACCCATCAGTTTTCACACATTTGCCAGCACTGACAGACTGGATCACATCTAATGTAAGTTCTCCCATTAATTGATTGGGTGATGTCTCAAGGCCTCAGCTTGATCTGATGTCTAGGGTCACTGTATGGGTTAATGGCCCACCCAAAGCCCTCTTTCAGAAAAATCCTCTTCAAATCTTCCTTCATCTACCCAGGAAAACATCATTTCCATTAAGGTGACACTTCGTTCCTCTGTATATTCTTGAGTAAAATGAAAGGATAGCAAAAAGTTAAGAAAAGAAAAGGCAAGTGTTCAAATCACTCTCATATGGTAGTTATTAAATAAAAGTCATAAAATAAATCTAAGATAATTTCATCTAGAAACAAATTTTTTAAAAGACCAAAAAAAAGCCCCCCCCCCAAAAAAAATAGCCTAATGCAAAAGAGAAAAAAAGAAAACCCTACTTCACAGCATGTTAGGTCTGGACAAAAGGGTCACCATCATCAGAAGAAGGACAGAAAGATTCGTGACAGCTTGGCAAAGCCACCCTCTGAGCACAGGGGCTCAGATCCAAGGTGGAAGGGAAGGCAGGAAGCAAGATGTGAAGAAACAGCTCCAGTTCACCTCCAGGAAGGGAAGGGCTTTGCAGTTCTCACCTCAAGGCCACACTTGGGACATTCAAACATTCCCATGACCGACAGATGTGTAACTTTTCCTAGGGAGACCTCAACAAACATTCGTTCACTACAGATAGGCTGTCAACAATGCACCAAGACATTATCCTACCCAGTCTAGCTTGGAGAACTGCGGGAGGCCATGGAGATAGATGTACAGCAAATGGCAATTGATGATTCAGGTGTCGACCCCTCAGACTCTGTCTTGCAAGGCTTACAGGACCCACTGACTCTGAAAACGAGTGTCTGTAATTTCTCTCATGTGCCTCTCCACTCCTTCCCTAGTAGCTTTGGGTATTTTCCTACTACTTGCGTGTTTATCTTATGAAATATTGCATTGGCTGGGTACATATTTCTGTGGGTGGTCAAGAGGATGACCTTTCCTTTGGCTCTATAGTTTTGATATATAGAATGTATACTGGCACACACCTCATAACAAGACCTATGGTCCCACAAGGACTACAGACACCTAAAAGCCTGCCTTTCTAACTACACACAATTAGCTCATATTCACCTCAGAACAAGTTCAACTAAAGACTTTTTGTAAAAAGAAAACTGTATAGCTGACAGAAGGTTGGAGTCACAGATGTCTACCAAGGTTACTAGAAAAGCATGCCTATTCTTTGCTTGCCAGTCTGTTAATTAAAGACCTGTGCCTCGAAGTTTATCTCACTGCTCCCCTGCCACCACAGTGGCCTGGTCTCTCCTATAACCTTAGAACCCTTATATTGACACGGCCACGGCTCTGCCCTTATCACTTAGCCTAGGCAAAATGCTTCTGATCAATAAGAACTAACACTGGTATCTCTTCTCGGGTGCTTCAAGCCTCAGGGAGAGGAAGAACTTCTAGACTAGATTTTAGAGATGAGACTAGAGAAAGAAGCTGGCAGAAATGAGCAGAAATGTAAAAGGATAAAAAATGTAGGAAAAAGAAGAATGTAGGGAAATGAAGAAGAGAAAGAAAAAGAATGTAACAGAGAATTGGAATTGGGATTAGAATTGAGACAGAGAATTAGAGTTAAGGAATTATAGACAACTAGGAAGAATTAGAGTAGAGGCAGTAAAATAAAGAGGGAACAATAAAGAACACACAAATAGAAAGAAGGTGTATGAGAAGATTCTTTTTCTAGAAATCTCAGGTTTAATTCCTATGCTTCTTGTGGTGTCTCTTTCTGGACCCTGAGTGAAAACTTTTAAGGCGGGTTCTTGGAAGTTTTCAGTAGAGAAAAAATGGGTGACTCAGGCTGACACATTCCTAAAAAGCATCACCCAGGTACTGGAGAGGGTACAGAGAAGCTTCCTTATTGATATTTCCCTGCACGACTTGTAGGCAACTCACCAAGAGTCTCCTCTCCCGCAGCAATAGTTTACAATCTACATGACCTTTGAAAGCACCTCATACAACTTCTAACTTCGAGAACTTCCCAAGTGTTGAGAGCCTGCCTCCTCTATCCAGGTGGGAATGTTTCAACCCAGAGGAAACAATTCACAGCGCTCTATCCCTTCCTTCAGCTCTTTCCAACCCCTCCTCTGCGAAGTCCCCTGAGCCTTGGAATGGATAACATGTTGGCTGGCTGTTTTCTTCCACTGGCAGAGAAGCGCTGGGCCACCAAGCCACAGCCATAGTCCTCAGTAGTTTGACCGGCTATGGGTCTCTGGAGTAGCTGCCACTCACTGCAATAAGTTTTGACAACTGAGGTTGACAGTAGTTGTGACCTGTCAGCATGGACATGTTCGGGAAGTGTCCTACTTTGCTTTCTATTGCTCTGATAGAACACTATGTGACTTAAAGCAATTTAAAGAGGGAAAGGTTTATTTGGCTTACACGTCCAGATCCCAGTTCATTATGAAGGGAAGTTGGTGTGAGAGGTTCTTCTGTCTATGTGTTGCTTTTATGGTTAATGAATAAAGAAACTGCCTTGGCCTGTTGATAGGGCAGCAGTTAAGTAGGTGGGGAAAACTAAATGGCCTTCTGGGAGGAAGGAGGCAGAGTAAGAAAGGAATGCCATGGAGCCGTGAGAGACAGACACTGGGAATTTTACCCAGTAAGCCACTGCCACATGACGATACACAGATTACTAGAAATGGGTTACATTAAGATGTAAGAGCTAGCTAATAAGATGCTAGAGCTAATGGGCCAAGCAGCGATTTAATGAATACAGTTTCTGTGTGGTTATTTCAGGGCTAAGCTAGCCGGGCAGCTGGGAAGAACAAGCGGCCTCTCTTTCCTACAGATAGTCAGGGCAGAAGCTCAAGGCAGGAACGTGAAGGTGTAAAATAAGAACTGAAACAGAATCCATGGAGGGATACTGCTTACTGTCTTGCTCCCCATAGCTTACCTTTCTTATACAACCTAGAACCCCTTGCCCAGGGGTGGCACCACCCGCCATAGCCTGGGCCCTTCCACATCAGTCAAGAAAATGCCTCACAGACTTCCCTACGGGCCAGTCTGTTATAAGCATTTGCTTGGCTGCGGTTCTCCCTTCCCAGATAACTCTGGCTCGTGTTAAATTGGCAAAACAAACAACTCAAAACTAAAACAAAACTAACTAACCAGCACAGGAATAAGACTGGCAGGCGCACCCCACTTGTTTAACAAAACAACAGTAGTCACCTCCAAGTGGGACCTGCACCCTCTCTAGCTGGGAGACCAAACATGTGTTCCCTCCTATGGAGCTGGCCACAACTCAGTAGAAAAGTTATTCGTTGTGTCCGTAACAGTTGGGTCACGACTGCAGCAGCAGGTCTATCTGCCATGTTTGTAGGGTAGCACACAGGGTGACCGCCAGCAACACTCCTCCTCCAGCAGCCTGCCGAGCGCTCTCCAACACTGTACAAGTCGGCCAACCAAAAGGGCTTTTCAGCTCCGTCCCGGCTCCATTTTTCCATGTCTATAACTAACTCATGAAGTGTATTCCAACAGAAACTTACCATCTAATTCCACCATGCAGGACTGCAATAGTCTATGGTATGTGGGGTCTCCCTCGTTAAATAAATGTGAGGAGGTAACCCACCTGGAAATGTCTTACACACACACACGACCCTTCTGTTTATATTCTTTAACTGCTATTTTAACAACTCATTCTTTCAATCAGCCCAGCCCCTATAGGGTTACAAGGCAGGTGGAAGTACCACTGAACCTGGTTACCTTGAACCCAGTTATTCACATAAGAAATAAATTACAATTATTATAATAAATTATAATAAAGTTATTTCATAAGAAATAAATACCCTTCTCAATTCCTTGGGGGAGCTAGCATATAACACCAACACTGAGATTTATGAGAGTGCCAGTCCCATGTGAGATAGGCTGAATTACATACTTGCATCATCATAGCATCTAGTGGGGCCACATTGGGAAGAGGCCTTACATGTTTGGGCACTATGCCGAATAGCAGAATATCTCATGAGAATACAGTGACTTTATCATTTCTCAGTCTTTGCTAGCTGCCCCCCCCACCCCCGGCCAGACTGTATATGAATCTGATGAGCCACCTCTCCTGGGACCTGGGGACAGATGGCCTGTATTTGAGTAAGGTCAGCCTCGTTCTGTCTTCTGAGAGGGCTGCTAGTGGGAAACCATGAAGGGCCCTGATTCTTGTTGAATGAATTATACATTTCCTTCCGCATCTCTTTGTCTTCATGGTGGACAAACCAGCCACTCTGAATTCTCCATTTCTCAGTGAGTCGTCCCTAAAGTCAGGCCTCTGCGTACTGTGCAGATTGTTACAAGTCTAGTCTCAGGAGTTACTGTTACCCACGCTGCTCTTCCCTCCTCCCGCACCAGCCACATGGGCTCAGGATTTATCTGTATCACAGCAGCCACCCATTCCTGCTTGTGCAGCACTTACGTATCAGGCATCTGCATGAGTAGGTGTTGTCCCATCCGGCACTTTATTTGGCTTGAATATTGATCTGGTCTGTAGGGGAGGCTCAAAGCCAAAAGGAAAAAAAAAAAACCACACACACATTAAAAACAAACACCACCAACAACAAAACCACTGGTCCCAATGGAGACTTCATGGCCGTGGCATGGGTGACAGAGCAGATACCGCATACATTGCTGTCAACATGCATGTCACCTCTGCAGAGTTTGATTCTGTGGCATCCAAAAGGCTTCCAGTCTAAAACTTAATTGCATGAGATGTTTTCACTGTTGCTACCGCAGAACTGGTAATGGATTCCACCTTTCCATTTCATAAACAGCTAGCAATGGCTGCCCTAGTGCTGTTAACGAGATCCTGGCCCTCTTCACTGTGGGATTAATGCCATATTGGAACTGCTTGTTCAGGTGATTTTTGTCACGCCCCCTCCTCCCTCCAACCCTCTAAATGGCTGGTGACACAAAGGGATCCTGAGGCATCGTGAGACACAACTGTTTAGCCTGTCCTACAAGGATCTTTCGTAGGTAGCTCAAATGCTTCTTTCTGTACCAATATAGACTGCACCTCCCTCTTATCAAGTTATACAGATGAGAGAAAACTTGGACAATATGGGGTACAGACATCCACCGAGACCCCAGGAGACCCAAGAACATCTGTATCTGATTTAGATTTACAGGCACAGGTTGTAGGACTTTCTCAGTAATCAGTAATTTTCTCAGTAATCTGTCTTATATACCTTACCTGGCCATATATTTCAAAGAATTTGTGCCTTGTGCTAACTGATTTTCCATCATTATTTCTTTCAGTGGACTCATGTATCTCAGATGGTTTTTATAACTCTGTGAGACTAACATTATATTATCTGTGTAATGAAATCCTCTTTACAGAGGGTAGACAGGATAACTAAGCAAGCACTGCTCCATGACAAACAGCGAGACAAGACTATGGGGGTAATCTTGGGGGAATTTATAGGCCCACTTCTGACTGTTCCATGGAATGGAGTTGCTCTTGGGATTCAGTAGCTAAGGGGACAGTGAAGAAAAGTGTTGTCGAGGTAGCATGACAGGATCCAATCACTTGTGCCAGTTGTTCTCTCAAAAACGAGCGATGTTGGGTGCCGTGGATGCTCGGGGAAGAGGATGGCCTATTTAGCTCTTCATAAGCTACAGTCATTTTGCACCAATCATCTGGAATCATCTGGCTTCCTTCCAGAAGAAGGAGGCTGTTGAGAAGGCCGGAGTAATGTCTGCTTTTCCCAATTCTTTTTTTTTTTCTTTTTTTTGGTTTTTTTCGAGACAGGGTTTCTCTGTGGCTTTGGAGCCTGCACTGGAACTAGCTCTTGTAGACCAGCCTGGTCTCGAACTCACAAAGATCCATAATTGATACCGTTACATATCTACAGCCCTCGGGTGGGCAGCTTTCCAGACTTGCATTTGCTGAATAGGGGCAGAAATGCATACTGTAAAGTCCTCAGGGTGGAGGGAAGACAATGACCCACCCCCAGGACAAGCTTAGTTCTTTCCACTTACACCACCCTGTCTCTTGTATCCATCTACTGCTGCATGCTGTCCCAGTGTTTTGGGGTAGTGCCATGTAATAAGATTCACTTGGCTGTAGATTGCAATTAAAACCAAGTGCTTTACATGCGAGTAGGCAACCAAGAAATCTAGAATTCAACATGGTGCCTGTGATGTCCGTGTGTGGCCCTCACTGTGGCCACTATTTGTCACCCCATCAGCGGAGCAGCTGGTCAAGCTCCAATTCCACATCTCCTTCCTACAGTGGGGGCCACCAGTCCTGCTTTATCTCCCACTCCATCTGCCCCCCTTTGGTGAACTGTCATTCAGGCTTTAAAGCCTTCCAGAGACAAACATGGTGTTTGGCTTTACAACATTCCTGCCCCCCAAAAAACCCCTCTGGCTTGACACAAATGCTGCCACATTTGCTTTCATGTGACCCAGATAGGTCCCACCATTCATTTTTCCCCCGTCCATTAATGCTTTAGCGCCTTAAGAACCTTATTTGCACAACATTCTAAATTGTCCAGATCCGCCAAAGCCTCTCCTACCCCGTAAAGATCATGTTCCAACCACAGGGCACAGCAAAGTCACTGAAAAGCCCAGACCTGCCCTGAGGTCTTTGTAAAGCAACCTTTACTTGTTTGTTTTGGTTTTTGAGACGAAGTTTCTCTCTGTGTGTAACCTTGGTTATCCTGGAACTCAATCTGTAGACCAGGCTGGCCTCACACTCACAGAGATCCTCCTGCCTCTGCCTCCTGCCTGGGATTAAAGGCGTGTGCTACCACTGTCAGGCCTGCCTCTTAATTTCTTAACTCTCACACCAATACATTCTATCTGGCCCTACAAACTGGATTCAAACCACTGCCAATCTCATGCTAGTTCAGTAATTGCTGCCATTGCTCTGTTGCCTTCCAGTCCCTGATATTCATGGGGACTTCAGCTGGAGATAACCAAGTGTGTGATGGTCAAATGAACCAATCTCTTAAGGACTGATTCCCTCATTTGGCTTCAAGTTACACAGATTTTGCCTCAAAGAGAATTAGTGGTTGATTGTATTATTCCATTTCTCTTCTTTTGCCTCCCTCAGATTGTTCCTAGTTACTCACACGTCCCGCAGCTGCACCAGCCAGGGTATGAGAGTATAGGCAGAGTTTTTCTGTTTTCTTTTCTTTATTTTTATTGCACTATACGTTTTTCTCTGCTCTGCTCCCTTCCTCCCCCTCCCCTTCTACCCTCTCCCATGACCCCCATGCTCCCAATTTACTCAGGAGATCTTGTCTTTTTCTCCTTCCTATCCATGCATGTCTCTCTTAGGGTCCTCTTTGTT
>JAQHUG010000033.1:1166993-1217993 GCA_028555095.1 Dicrostonyx torquatus | reverse complement strand
ATATATATATATATATTTTACTCTAAATTCTATCATGTGGCTCACGTACCTCATTTTTCTACATGTACTGCTTCCTCCGCATCTGGCTCACATCCCCTCCAACTTTGCCCTTCTTCCCAGCATTCTCTCAGCTTGGCTCTCGCCTGACCTCTTTCTGCAGAGCTATTGGCCAGTAGGCTCTTTATTAAACCAAATGAGAGCAACACATCTTCACAGTGTACAAAAGGATTAATCCACAGCATGAGAGACTCTTTCATGTCTTGTTTAAGTCTTTCTCAGTTCACACAGATCTGAGGTAATGTGTTTCCTGACTATCATGACTTCCTGAAGTAGGCTACTTTTAAGGCCTCTTAGTGCTGAGACAAATATGAGTGTGACACCCATGAACATACCCCCTAGGCTGACAGATGGTCTGAGCCCCTGAGCTGAGCTCAGTTACAGTGAGTTCAGTCTCTACTTCAGGCCTCCCAGCATGCCCCTATTCTGTTCCCATGGTTCCAAGCCAGCTGCTTCTCCTATTTCTCACACTGTTTGACAGAACAGAGAGAGGCCAGGGCCAAGGGACACTAAGGTCATCCAGATGTAAAAATGAAGGGAAACATTGATTTAGGGCAGCAGAAGCAGTCCTTGGTGGGAAACCCAGGATGGTTTGGCTGTGGAGTGGTCTGCCAGAGCCTCTGACATCACGTATTGCCCACTCACGGCTGCCTCTCTGTGAAGGCCCTTAATGCTCTTTCTTGCCCCACAGAAGAGCTATGAAGCGCAATGTCCGGCTGAGGTGCCCCTTCCGCAAGGGGGCCTGCGAGATCACCCGGAAGACACGGCGGCAGTGCCAGGCCTGTCGTTTGCGCAAGTGCCTGGAGAGTGGCATGAAGAAGGAGAGTGAGTGGCAGCAGGGAGGGGGCTCAGGCTCGCTGGACTGGGACAGGTGCCAGAGAGCTGAGGCACCATGGTACGCCCTGAGCTCGTGTGCATTTGGGAGCCTATGGAACTTCGGAGATACCGGGCACCAGTTCTCTGCGGCAGGAAGTGTGGTGGGAGATGCCTGCAAGGGCTGTGTCCTCTTTCCTCTCAGCTGTCCCTGCACGGTTTCTTTTGTCTCCATTTGCAATTCTAGTCCTGGTGGTGTATGGAGGCTGGGGGAGGATGACCCTGACGGGGCATATGTGCTGAACCTGCTAACTCGTTAACTAACAGTGATCATGTCCGATGCCGCTGTGGAGCAGAGGCGGGCCTTGATTAAGAGGAAGAAGAGGGAAAAGATTGAGGCTCCACCCTCTGGAGGGCAGGGGCTGACTGAAGAACAGCAGGCGCTGATCCAGGAGCTGATGGATGCTCAGATGAAAACCTTTGACACCACTTTCTCCCACTTCAAGGATTTCCGGGTAGGGGCTTAGAGCTGTGACAAATGCCCATGGCTATGCCAGCTCCAAAGTACTGAGTCACATTCCCGGGGTCGCTCATGCTGTGGTGGTCTGCATCACGATTCTCTGAGAACTGGCCAGAAATGGGAAAATCTCAAAATTTTTACTCTGACCCCAAACTCTGGGATGAGAAACCCTTTGGTCATTTCTCCAGCCAGCTCAGACTGGAGAATCTTTACTCTCTGCCCGCAGCAGGTAGGAACTGGGTGACGATAAGTGGAGGCAGGCATGCTGCCCACACTGAGGTGTTGTGAGGCCAGGACCGGTATGGCCTGCCAGAATGGGCGTTTGTTGGCTACCTCTGTCTTCACTCCAAGTATCACCCCTCCCTCTTCCAGAATTGTCACAAGTAGTTCAGGTGACTGGACCAGCAAAGAATGTTCTAGCCCCCCGTATCTGTGTTTCCATTTATAGCAGTGGTTCTCAACCTTCCTAATGCTGTGACCTTTTAATACAGTTCATGTGATGCCCCACAACAATAAAATGCTTTACTACTTCATAACTGTAATTTTGCTACTGTTATGAATCGTAATGTAAATATCTGACTACCTCCAGGTTGAGAACCACTGATTGACAGCTTCCAAACTCTTACTCTGTCTCCTAGACGAAACAGGGGGATGCTTAGGACATACTAGGCAAGGGGACCTCCCTCACCCTTTGCACTGGCCATGTAGAAATACAGCTACTAATTCACAGAACACCACTTGTCAGACAGTCTGAGAGAAGAAACAAGGGCTATATATACATGAATGCACCTGGGTGTGCATGGCTATGATCTTGTTTCTCACACTGCAGTTGGTCATCAGGAGCCTGTGTGGGGACTTGTCTGTGACAACACACAACCTCCCCTCTTTGCCTCCTGCCCTTTATCCTAGCTGCCTGCGGTGTTTAACAGTGGCTGCGAGCTCCCAGAGTTTCTGCCGGCCTCGCTGATGAAAGACCACACCACATGGAGCCAAATCATGAAGGACGCCGTTCCAATGAAGATCTCTCTAAAGCTGCGGGGAGAGGACGGCAGCATCTGGAACTACCAACCCCCCTACAAGAGCAACGGCAAAGAGATCATCCCTCTGCTGCCACACCTGGCGGATGTGTCAACCTACATGTTCAAGGGTGTCATCAACTTCGCCAAGGTCATCTCCTACTTCAGGTAGTCTTGAGGGCTGGGTCAATGGGTGTAATCTGCGGTAAAGCCCCATGAACTTGGGATAAGTTGGGGTCAAAAGACCCTATAATGTCTCTGCCCCTGGGGGACCATTGCTACTGGGGAACAAAGCCTATATGGTTCGTTAGTTCTGTTGCTGAGGGACAGCCAGCTTTCGCTTTTTGAAATGGGAACTGATCATAGCTACCTTGTAGGGCATCTTAGGGTTTCTATTGCCATCAAGAGACACCATGACCATGGCAACTCTTATAAAGGGAAACATGTATTGGGGTGGCTTACATTTCAGAGGTTCAGGCCATTGCCATCATGGTGGGACATGGGTGTGCAGGCAGACATGGTGCTGGAGAGGCAGCTGAGAGTTCTACACCTCAAAGTCTGCTCCCACAGTGCCACACTTTTTCCAGCAAGGCCACATTCTAGTAGTGCCACACCCTATGAGCTTATGGGGGCCAATCACATTCAAACTACCACACAGGGCTGATGAAATTAAAAAAAAAATTCTGAAGAACATTTCCCCATGAGGACAGAAACCATGATTGGACATTGCAGACTAAAATTTGAGTTGGAAGGGAAAGGAGGGAAGTACATAGAAGAGAGATGTGGGGCTTCCAGCTGTCTGGTATCAAGTAGACCATGGGGAGGGTAGCCGCTCCTGTTATCCACAGACCGTAACTCCCGAGAGCTGGGCATGGAGACAATGACCATGATAAATGGCGTCAGCAAGAGAACCTGGGACCTGATGGAGTGGGAACTAGCACTCCATAAAACGCAGTCTGTGGTGCTGGGATGATGCCCAGTGTCCTCCCACCTTGCCTTGCCCAATGTGGGCAAGTGGGGTTGAATTACACATGCAAGGAGCACACTGTCAGGCAGAGAGCAGATAGCAGGAGTGGGACACCGGGTCTTCATTACTGGAAACAGCTAGGAACATGTATTACATTCAACACCAGGTAGCAGCTCTTTCCAGTGCAAGGTGTGACATGTGTAGGATTTTGCTCTCTAGAAACACTTCCGGGAAGGGAAGACACTACTTGACCTGAAAAGTCACCAGGATTTACTTAAAGGGCCAATCATTGCAGGTAGTCACACAGAGGCAAAAGTTTATGAAGCTAAGAAGGAAGACCCAGACATTAAATTTGTCAGAGGCTGTCTAGGGTGTTGGAAGAGACAGGGCAGTCTGTAAGGGTCCTGGACACAGAGCTAAGGAAGCACGGAGCATTCCTGGAGGTGGAGAGAAGACCTCAGTGGGTAAAAGTAACCCGATGGCCTGGATTATGAGGGAGAGAGATTGGAGGTAACTTGGAAGGAACTGCATCCTCAGAAGGAGGCTGCTCCATCTCTTTTTCTTCCAACTTTTGGATTATGAGCTGGGGACTGGTACCAGCCTGTGGACAGTCCACCTAGGAGCTGTCATCACCTCCTGTCCTTACTGCCAGGGACCTGCCTATTGAGGACCAGATTTCCCTGCTGAAGGGAGCCACTTTTGAGATGTGCCTACTGAGGTTCAACACGATGTTCGACATAGAAACTGGAACCTGGGAGTGCGGTCGGCTGGCCTACTGCTTCGAAGATCCTGATGGTGCCCGAGAGATGCCTGGCAGAGGGAGGGAGGGAGACAACACCTGAGGGAGACTGGGTGATGGAGCGAAAGAACTTGGTGAGGGAAGCCTGAGTTCTTGAGTCAGGTTCCTGAGATGCTGGCTGTCTACCCTATACTCACCCCCAGGTGGCTTCCAGAAACTTCTCTTGGATCCATTGATGAAATTCCACAGCATGCTGAAGAAGTTGCAGCTGCACAAGGAGGAGTATGTGCTGATGCAGGCCATCTCCCTCTTTTCCCCAGGTGACGGCATCCCCCAGCTGCTGGCCCCTTCAGTCATCTGCAGGAGGCAGCAGTCCCCCTTGCTGCCCTGCTCAGGGAAGGGCTCAGCCACCTTAAGGTTTGCTTCCCACTGCACAGGCAGACTGCAGTCTTCTGTCTTCTTGTTTGAGGTGGTTGGCCAGCCATTCCTTTATCCTGGGCTGGACTGAGATTTCTTTGTCCCTCTCTGCCCTGCCTGGCACCACAATGCCTTCCCTTCCCCTCTCAGACCGTCCTGGTGTGGTGCAGCGCAGTGTGGTAGACCAGCTGCAAGAGCGATTTGCCCTCACCCTGAAGGCCTACATTGAGTGCAGTCGGCCATATCCTGACCACAGGTGAGGATGAGCAGGGAGGGGCAGATATGAAGGGGAGCCTTCTTGCTGCCTCACTTTGGGCCTGATTTCTAAACCCATACCATGCCTGAGGAAGCTTCCGATGACCAAGGCTCTGGGACTGTTTTGTCACCTTTACTAAGACTTCCAGCCTGAGTCTAGCTGAAGGGATACTTGTCTGCCCAGGGTTTTCTATATTTCTGTCAAGGTATGGAAAGCCTGACTCTTGTCTCTCCCGTAGGGTCTTCTAAAGAAGACCAGTCGCAACCACCATGATGGTAACTATAGTGATACCACTCATAATGACAGTACATCTATAGTACCTACTACTGATTGCCAAGTGTCTGCCTCAGGGCCAAAAAGATTATGCATATTATGTATATTATAACCCATAACGTTCAGAACACTCCCCTGAGGTGGGTACCGACACCATGCTATAAGGGAGTCAAGGCAATGCCCAGGATCCCACAGGTGGAGGGCTAGATCCTGGCAGCTAGATTACCAAAGATCAAGCTTATCAAGAAAACCTGCTTGGAGATTGACACGATTAAGAGCTCCCATGCCTTCACCAGTCCTCAGACTCCCGTGTCCTAGTGCCCAGTCCATGACCACGGGCATGAAGACAGCAACAAACCTGATCACAATGTGCCTAAGGCTTTGAACATGAAGGCCAGCCTTGGGTATTAGAGCATGAGCTTAAAGATCTGCTCTTCACTTGACCTGCTCAGTATCCTGGGATGCTGCGGGGTGGTGGTGGCTACATCTTTATCTGTTCAGTTACTTCTGCAAGGAGGATGAAGATGCTAGCTTCCTTACCTATCTCGGGGAGATCAAGGTAAGTGTGTTCAGATGTTGGGTGCAGCAAGAGATCTAGAACAGGAATCCAGCCCGCAGGTCCTAGCTGTATTGACGACTCAGTTGAGAGATTGACCAACATGATGACTCCCCTCATCTCCATATTAACCTATGAATTTGCCACCTGCAAGGTTTGAACTTCCTACAGGGGTCTCCGTGTGCAGGACTCAAGGTGGCGGGGGTAGGAAGAGAAAAGGTAGATGGCAGCTTCTGCTTCTCATGCACAGGCTGCAGGAATTCCACATCTCCTCGCTTGGCTGATCTTGGACTTTCTGAGATTGAATTTGTGTGTTCGCAGAAGACGGTCAGTCTGGTGGGACGGGAAGGGTGGACTGAAGCCCCTACTTCTCTGGCTGCCAACAGGTTCCTGTTCCTGAAGATTATGGGTGTCCTCACTGAGCTGCGCAGCATCAACGCCCAGCAGACCCAGAAGCTACTGCGCATTCAAGACACGCACCCCTTCGCCACCCCCCTCATGCAGGAGTTATTCAGCAGCACAGACGGCTGAGTGGCTGCCCCTGGATGGAGAGCTCATGGGACAGCCAGATCCAGGCATTCTATATTGTCACTTCTAGGACTAGACAGACAGACACACTGAGAGCCAACAATGCCTTATGACTGCAGCTGGCAGGAAAAGAACATGAAGCCCCAAGTTCAGCCTGTGGCAGTGCTGGCCTTATAGGTTAGCCCCATCTTTGTGGTTGGGAAGAAATCCCCGAATTCCACTAAATTCTAGTGTTGGGTGGGAAAGAGGGAACAGGTCAAGTTATGTAAGGGTGTACATACCCCACACGTTCCCAACCCCCAAGCTTCCTCTGGAGCTGCTTGTGTGTTCCAGACCTGAGCTTACCATCAGGCTCATCAGTGCCACTGCTGAGGGCCAGAAGTTTGTCATGACCTTGTTCTGGATACATCACTCAGGTTCCTGCATCTGAGCAAACACTGCTAATCACTAACAACCTGACTACTGTAGGGGATGCAGTGTGGACTCAGATGTGGATCCCAACCTCAGAGTTCAAGAAGACAAAACTAAAATGGCTGCTAATTGATTGTAAAAATATTTCTTCTAACAGCTAATGTGGATGGGCACATGACATATAGTCAGGAAGCTTTATGTGGGTTCTGTGGGTAACTGGAAGCCAACTGAAGGTTCCAAATGCAAGGTGCTTATTGAGGAAGGGGTGGGAACTATGGCGGGACCTGTATGTGACTTAGTGTGGGTACGTCTGCTCCCCAGGGTCTGGCTTGTTCCCAAGATGGAGCACTGAGGTTACCTATGACAAGGCATCAGTGACAGACAATAAATATGTGAAAGCAGAATTACCTGTGTACACCGAGCTCCCAAGTACACTTGGATCCTCAAAGCTGAAGTGTATGGAAGTGTCTGCCTCATTATAATAGCTTGTAGAGCTGTCTGTGCCTCTTCACAAGCTATACCTTACTGTCACACAGGAATTCCAAGCTTAGGAACTAAGCAAGCGTGTTCCTGGGTTTAACGTCAGATCAAGACAAGAGGATTTCAGTAATGACATTTTGGGTAGAGATATAAAATATATTTTTAAAAAGATTTATTTTCTCTCTCTCTCTGTGTGTGTGTGTGTGTGTGTGTACGGGTGCCTGAGGGAGGCCAGAAGAGGGTGCTGCATTCCCTGGAGCTGTAGTTACAGGTGGTTGTGAGCCACCCGATGTGGATGCTCGGAACCGAACTCTGGTCCTCTGGAAAAGCAAGTGCTCTTAAACCGCTGAGCCATCTCTCCAGCCCCTATTTTTTGACTTTTTTTTTTCTGGGGAAGAAAAAAAAATGTGAGAATGAGAAAACAGAAATCAAAACAGAGCCAGGTGAGACTGAGGTTCTGGGGAAACAGAGAGACAGTATCTCAAGAAAACAAAACCAAGTCCCTCCACCCCCAAACCAAACCACAGCACAGCACACATGCACAGTTGTACTCTACTGCTGAGTTCACCATTACCCTCTATAAGCCTGACCATCTGCCTTTAGAACATAGAAACGAGCTATTCACCTACCTTTTGTGCTTGATTATTACATATAAAATATATACATACCATAATATAAATGTTTAAATGTGTAAGAATATTTGGTTGCAAAGGAAGTTGAAAGTAATTGAATTTTAACAAACAGGTAATTACTTGACTCTAGCCATCTTACAAACAGGCCAAACTGTACTGGCATCAGATCGACACAATTATACTGGCATCAGATGTACACGGAGAGAAGACAGGAAGCCCTTTGCAGCAAACTCATGAGTATAGCTTTCACTCTTTGAAATTTGGAATAACTAAAGACTTGGTTATAACTAGCAATACATTTCTCATTTGAAAGTCTAAATTCTATTTAACTATATTCATAAGCCACACATGCATCTCTCCTTCCTGTGGGAAGTTACCTTTGGTGCTACTCATTCAAAAGCCTGGCAGCAGTTAGACATGGGTGGGGTTGGAGAAGTGAGGTTAAGATTAAGATGTACTACAGAGTACGCTCCCTGTCCTAGCCGACTTTTTAAAACATCCAGGCAGTGCCCCAAACACTAAACTGGTAAGGGCACAGGAATCACAGACAGTAAACACTTATTCCAAGAATGCCTACAATTCACGGCTGGCAGCACAAAAGAGTGCAGACAGGTTATACATCCTCTTAGCACCATGGCTAAGTTTTAAGATTCAGAGATCCATCCAACCTTCCTGCTCTCCAACGTCTGGTTTCCTCTTCAGCCCCTTCCCTGAGCTTCTGAACAAGTAGAAGCAACTATTGGTTTCTAGTGTCAATGGTTCTTTTTCTGGTTTCCTACTCAAGAGGGTTGATTTCCAAAGTGCAGGAGAAAAGATCTGTGAGCCACTGCAGACCTCTGGCTCTCCCATCACTCAAGAACCACTCAGCAGCCACTGTCCATGTGTCTAAAGTCTTCACATGAGTGACAAATCTTCATGCAGGAGGCCCAGGAGTGACCCTTGCTTTCTGGGAAAAAAAAAGAGACTTAAAACCAACCAACCCACCCCTAAGCCACCATTAACCAGCAACCCAGCTCTAGGTAGCTCTCTAGTCTGAAGAGCAGTTTGGATTCACTCAGGTTGCTTTTCTTCCCATAACCACAGCTAACAGCTCAAGGTGCTTTGGAAGACTAGCCCTGCTGCTGTCCTACGATTCAGCACTATGCCTGGAAGGACTCAGGAATAAAGAACCTTAGGGATAGCTGTCAGGTTCTATAGTCCAACTCAAATGGCCACAGTAGGACCCAAAAATGATGGAAACCACCCCACTGCTGACCCAGCCCCATTCCCCACTTCTGCCACAGTGAGTTCCTTCTAAAAATGTTAATAGACCTACCTAGCCCACTAAATAAAAGACCACACTCAATCGAATATAAATTTGTCTTTATTGAAGCAGCAGTCACATGACCTTATATCTAACCTTTAGGCCTGACAATGAGCCAGCCCTAAAAAAAAGGGTGTTTCTGTTTGCACTAAGAGACATAACATGTTAACATACATTATCCAGTACTGGAAATGAGCAGACTCAAACACGTGTTGGTTATATGGGTGACACAGACCCACTGTTCATGGCGTTCATGTTTTACAGAGACTCCCAAAGATCATTACTAATAAGACGGAAGTGAAAAGAAAATACAGTCACACCAAACCATGGACACAGTAACCAAAGACAGCAGCTTACACACGTTTTTACCACTGCCCGTTTCAGGGACATTTTCTTTCCATAACAGTATCTGCAGAACGTCCTCTACATTAAGTCCAGGGGTTTCCAGGCCAGAAGCTGCCCCTCCTGTCTACACATCAGAGCAAGGTCTTTTCAAAGAATGAGAATTGTGTGTTCAGATCTTGACTTTTTATAACAAAGATTCATGTTTCCCCAGTTAGAGGAGAGGAGATGGAGACGTGACTATATGTTGCAATGGCAAAGTAGGCAGAGTAAAGAAAGAGGGCTGGGCACTGAAATAAAGACCACACACTTGTGAATTTTAATTTCATTTCCAGGCTAACCTACATTTTATTTAATGCAAATTACAGTACCAGTTAACTATTTCCAAACCAAGTCACATAGAACGAAATGTATTTACAAGGGAATGGGGGAAGGGGAAAAAACATTAAGCATACTTTCCACAAAAAGTTTATATTTAAAATGAAAAAAAAAACATTCAGTCACAGAGGCATTCAAGTAGTAATGTTATACAGCGTTTGCTTTTCCTTTATATCAAGACAGATTTGCACAAGTGTTTGCAATAGTTTGTATACAACCCACAGTCCTTTATATATATATATATATAATAATAATAATAAATTTTGTTTAGATTTGTTTTTAAGATGGAAGTGGTCACGCTAATTGGTATGTGTACAGGCCCAAGTGATCCATCGGCAACACATTTATAAATGCAAATTTTACAGGCAAGCACATTTCCATACAACTATCTGTATCTGCCTATAGACAGATATAGTAAGAAAAAAAATTAAAAATTAACACAAGGTAGTCTACTTTGTCAAGCTAACCCCTTATGTACTGGCTGTCATTTTGATTGTATTGTGGAGATACACAATGGAACAACAAGCTTGAATAAAATGGCATAGCCCCGCGAAAAGGCCCCAGACCCCAGGGATCACTTCCGAAGACTCTCCAAGGAGACCTCAGTCTGGGACTCTCCTGTGCTTCTAGCTGTTTCTTTATTTTCAGTGGCTTCAGTTTTTACCAGAAAAGACAGGTTTCACCATAAAGGATGCTCACTTTCCATACAGGAGAGAAACGTGTTCATCTCTGTGATGAGAACGATCAGTAGTGTCAATAGGAACCAGACACAATTTCCATTTAAAACAAAAAAAAGAAACAAAAACAAAAACCCCAACTCTGGGAGATCTGGCACTGGCCAAACTTCCTTTGGAAGATTCCAAAGTTAAAACCCTTAAAAGGGAAGGGAAATGTAACAGAATTGCCAGTGTCTTTACATCCACAGGGATAGAGAACACAGTCCTCTCAGGACCTCTGTATTGGTGTGGACAGGATGACCAGGTAGATACACTTTGCTAAAACACAAACCTAATAAATAGGTCTAAAAGAATTAAAGACTTAAGTAAAAAACAACACAGAATGTTATGGGAAAGAAGGTGCAGTCTTCTGCCATGTGCAATAAACACACGATGTCTCAAAAATAGCAACCTTTGGTTTGGTAGTGGCTTGTTTTTATTTTCCTTCTATTCAAGACATACAAAGTAGTTGGTGGCAAAAGGAATACCTTTTTTTTTTTCTTTCAAAGGCCATATTAGGCACAGTTAGGAAACTGATTTTCAAAAAAGAAATTAAAATGATGCTTCACCCAACAAGATGGCAGGAGGGAGGAATGGGTTCAGAGTCCACTTGACAGTCCTCACCAGCACAGCACATGGTACAGCAGCTGCCAACAACTCCACCAGGGCACCCAGACCACTGGCCTATCAAAAACCAAATGCCACCAAGACAGCGTGACTTCTTTTTAAAATCAAACAAAATCAATGTCTCTTTCTCTCGGTTGGGAGGGCAGTAGGTGGGGGCAGAGTGAGCATGGGTGCTTCCCAGAACTGCTGCAAGGCCCGCGTTAGGGCTTGGGGAAAAGATGAGCAAAATCTGATCCATTTGACATCCTCCAGCTCTACCACATCCCTGCATGGACTAAGTGTGAAACAAAACCGGTCGCTGTTACTGAGGAGGAGACAGACACACCCAGAAACAAAAAAAGGCAAGGCTACAATGAAATGAGATTTCAAACATAGTTTCCTCTCCCCCACTCAAACTGTGGAGGGGGCAAAGGTGCTGTTATGTTGTAACTTCAGATGGAAAGGGGACTGACAGGGACACATGGATAAAGGAAGTCAATTAAAAAACAAAACAAAACAAAAAACCAAATACATGGAAGCGAAGGCACTCCAAACTATATAGATACACTATACATTGCTAGAGTTATTGTTACAATAATACAGGCCGGTACCTACTGTACAGAGTCAAAACTATATGGCTTTAAAAAGCTCGTCTACATTTTTGTCTGGTTATTAAACAGAATCACTGCCCTGAACAGTAACTTTTTGCTCATTAATAACAGTTCCTGGGTCCACATATTTACATACAAAACAATAAAACTTAAATTTAAAAACATTGAAAGAAAATATAATATACAAGCTTGAATTTGGTGAGGAGCTTTTAATTATTATTATTTACAAAAAGATATTCAGACACCTGGATCTCATTTGTATAAGTTCTGTGATCCTGCCATGATCCTTGAGAAAGAAAAATCGTGCACCTCAGCCCACACACACACACACACACACACACACACACACACACACACACACACACACACACACACCACACCCAGAAACACACGCACGCACGCACACAGGTTTGAGAAAAGCACCTAACCTTGCTCTTCTCTTACCCCATCTGGGCGGTGGGGAGTATTTGCTAAAAACAAGCACTGATTTTTATGGACTCTAGCAAGTACACCAAGTCCAGAGTAGTGTCTGTGTCTGGCTGGGCAGTTTAATCTGAAAGCAGGTTCCCCTCTTAGGCCACAGAACCACTTATTCAGATTCTTACAAATTCTTTCTGAAAATGGCCTTCCAAGTCACCCCTTAAGGAACTATGCTGTCAAATACTTTGATTTCAGAATTCTTTCAAACTCTATCTCTCGGAAGCACTTCACAGAAAGTAAAAGCCTATTTGTTTGATTTGGTTTGACTAAGCATGCTTCCTTTCTTGTGAGCTTTGATAGAAGCAGAGGTTTGAGAAACCCCTTTTGTGGCCCAAAGAGCTTAGCCACACAGTGAGCGAAAAGTCAGATGGCTTGCTGCTGTCTTTCTACTACTGATTCATTTCGGCAGGCAGCACAACTCTCTTGGAGAGTTACACACAAGGTCGAAGAGGCAAGACAGGGTGCTGGGGCCTGGACAAGGGCTGCCAAGAGACCCCTTTTCCAACCACCTGGAGGGAAAGACCCCACCCCAACATGACTAAAGGTGGTAATGAGGGCAGAGGAGGCTACACACAACCAAGGGCTCTGCAGTCCCCATCATTTGCTGACCTTAGCAGACATGTGGGGAAGGAGAGGGAGGAAGGAAAGGTGGCCATCACTCAAGTGATCTTTAAATGTGAAAGGTAACTGATTGTGCCTTAAAGATTCATAGGTCAAGTAATGGCCCATAAGCACCAAGGTTCATTTTAGAGTATATAAGGCCCACAAAGATACCAACCTTAAAAGGATCAGCAAACTAGTTATGAATTCTGTTCCTCACTCAAACGTAATCCTTCAATCCTCCTTGCTTTCCAAGGAATATTGCTTTGTCTTCAAATAACAAGAGACTGATTCTTACACCATTCGTTGATAAACAAAGAAAACTAAAACAAAACTCTTAATGATTGGGGGAACATTCTTTTCATGATTCAGTCAGTCAATTTTGATACTGTAGACAAAAAGAAAAGGCAGTATTGAATATATGTATATATAACATATATACACACATTGATATAATCAGTTTTTCTATAAAGTCAGCAGGTACAGGTGACTTTATCATTTTGATGTGTGGTTTTTAATATGCCTACCACTTAAAATCATAATGGCCTATCTGACATGCATCAATAAATACATTTAAAAAGCATGATGTTAAAAAGCAGAAATTAAATACAGTCTAGATTTGGATTTAAAATTAGAACTATGTGTAAAAACGTGGAAAGTCTTGCAAGCTTGATTTTCAATTAAAATATGAAAAATAAAGCAGTAGACTGTTACAGTTCACATTATTTAGCTACAATGTCTTCTCTCAAGTGTATTTTTCTAAGGGAAATAACTTTAGAAAACTCTGGACAAATTCATTCACAGTGGCGAGATCTGCCCCTGGCCTGCTGCCTTCCTGTTATTTGCCTTCTGATGCCCCCAGAGCTGCTGGCTCATCACCATCTCCAATCTCATCTCAGGGCACCCCCTCAAAACAACATGAAGTTATGCAGACAGCCTTTGGTCAGGTGAACCAAGATCCATCCCAGGGCATGCAGCTGTCCTCTCCCTGCAGCCTTCCTAAGCCAGCATCTGCAACACTTGCACTGGTCAAGAGCAAAACAAACCTTAAATAATCAATCACAAATCTTCCCTTATAATTTCAGACTTTAGTGACCTCCCTGGGCTATGAACAATACACATCTCTTCTCTCTCTCCCTCTTTTTTTGGTCTGTCACACCTGCCATCCACCTGCCAAAGGCAAGTCTTCAAATACCCGAGGATATGTATACATTTTACAAGTGACATTAAGTCCCTGTTGAGTACACCTGCTAAGCTCCCAACCAATTTCAAGCTGTGCGCTGTATCAAAGTCTTACACCAGACTTTAAAAGAAAACAAATTCAGAAAACAAACCAGCACAGAACAGGTTTCTTCTGTTGTGGTGGGGGCATGAGGCAGGAGTCTGGTCTTTAAGGTATACAATAGCAGACGTCTGATTTAAAAAAGTAAAAGAAAAGATTGTCGTGGGAGAGATTGTGTATTCTAGTGCTCCGCTCCTCCCCCCACCCCAACCCTCCCACCCCTTGGATCTCCTGAAAAGTGAGAATACAATGAAACTGGTTTGTATTTATAGATATTTTACAAGGTTAAATAAGAACAACAATAATAAAAAAATTGAACACTAAAATGAACAGGGTTTTTTGTTTTTGTTTTTGTTTTTTCCTCTTTTTAATTTTCTTTCCAAACGTGACCAGTGTTGCTGAGTGACACTCAAGTAACTGCTGGTTTTTCCTGCGCAGCTGGCTACTTGGGGCTGTTCAGGTGGAGTTGGAAGCTGATGCAGAAGCGGCATTATTGGTCTGTCCACGGTCTCCAGCATTAGTATCTGCAAATCCAAAGTCCCGAGAGAGTGTGAGCAATGTTGATAGCACAAAGAGCACAAGTACACTGCTCCACCCGCACACAGCGCTGTGGCCTTCCAAAGCTGTTAGCTGATATGCTGCTGCAAGCAGACAGCAGTATGGCTTTCTTTCTGTTTGGAGCTAAGTGATGGTACTTTTATGGGGAAGACAATACATTTCATACATTACAGACTCAGGGGAACAGAAGTTGTTTCTGTCTAGGTGTTCCGCTATAGCTGGCACCAGCAGTGCTCAGGTTGGAGTCTAGCTCCCCAGAAACAAATGAAGACACACAGATAGGAAACTAGCTAAAGATTCTGAGCCATGCTGCAACATGTATCTGGTAAAGTTATCCAAGAATACTTTACTATCTAAGGGTACATTGTTCAGTTTATCATCTCCATAACCACTGTACTTCCTTCCTTCCTAAACTCTTCATTTTCCTGTTCCCCAAATAATCTACCCCACATCCATTTGACCCACTGGGGGTCAAGAAACATGTGAATACTTTTATAGTTCATTAACTTTTACCTCAAAATACTCCAGGATGCTTTCAGTTCTACTTTCATATAAATAAGGTGACTTCGGAGTCATCCTGCCAGGGCATAGGGACATCTTAGTCACTGGCATATGACATGTGAACCAGAACATACTCTCTCCAAAGCCAAGCTGAGCCTTTCCCAGCCATCAGTGGACTTCTAGGGCTGAGGCTTCATTCATGACTTGACATGACCTGCTGAAAGGGAGTTTTACTGTTCAGTCACCTACATTTGGGGTACTAATAATATAACAAGAATTCCTGTCTAGATAAGAGACCCCCCAGGCCTTTCCCCATTTTTATGATTCAGGCACAGGCTGTATTAAAAACATGTCAGAAGAAGCCTGGAAAACCAGAGTTACTTCAGAGTTGTAATGTCCCCACAAAGCATCCTTATTGTAGCATTTCCTGTGTTCTACACAACTGTCAGCAAATGCACAATCATCACCAAACATCACACGTGCCTCCCCCCCCCCCGCCCTTTCCACACAAGATCCCATCTATAAGCCCAGGACCTGAGAGGTACCCACTACACCCTCACATAAACTAGCACTGTGACAGCTCTAGCCATGTGGTCTAGCTGTGCCAGCTGATGCCAACCAAACTGTGCACTAAATACCCACCCAGCAAACTGCACATTTATGGCAACTTACTCTCTGGCAAAGTCCTATATAGCTAACAGTTTTCAGATGCCCTTTCATGAGCTATAGCCCATTAGTGTATGACCTAATCCAAACTAATCTCCCCTTCCTTGAGTAAATTCAAAGACTGTTTACACAATCACCATGAAGTGTACAAACCTTCTTATGTGACCATACAACTGGAAACTGAATGATAAAATCTGTAAACTCATTTCCACTTACATGATCAGAAAAAAATCTGTTCTGGAAAAAGGAAGAAAGGCATAGACTCATCCTAACACACTGTAGCATCCTCCAAAATGACATCAGGATCCATGCCTCCTGGCACCTATGCTCTTAATGTAGTCCCTTCCTACACTAAACAAGACTGACATGCCAGATACTGCAAAACAATAGCATGCGATTTCTAAGGCTAGGATATAAAAGACATATGGTTTCCACCTTACTCTCTCTACTGGACCACTTGGTGTAAGGAAAGCCAGCTGATAAGATCCAATTATGACACCATGACGGGGCCCACAGAAAGGGTGGCTAGCCCTCCTGTCAACATATGCTTGTTAGCCACATGAAAGATGCAGCTCGGAAGTACATCTTCTAACCCCAGGAAGCCATCAGATAACTGCAACCCTAGATAAACCCCCCCCTTATCAAAAACAGATTTTTTTTGCTTATATAATATATCCTGATTATGGTTATCCCTCCCTCTACTAATCCCAATTGCTCCCCACATGCCCTCCCATCCAAATCCACCCCCTTGCTGTCTCTCATTAGAAAACAAACAGACTTCTAAGGGATAATAAAATAACAATAAACATAAAATAAGACAAAACAAATATTAACACATCAAAATAGGACAAAACACATAGAAGGAAAAGAGTCCAAGAAAAGGTATGAAGAACAGATAGAGACAAAGATACCCACTCAGGAATCCACAGAAACACTAGACTGGAAGCTGTTCTATACACACAGCTTAACCACACCATTGAGACCCTTGCCCAGCCAGGTGGCTTCTGTGTTCCTAACCCAGAGAAGCAACGTTAGAAAATGTCCACCCTGTTATAAGGTGCTAAATTTCAGGATGGCAACTCAGAGTTGTAAACAGCGAATACATCCACATGTTGAAGAACTTAAAATGCCACTAAGGGTTGTACCCAGAGGCCTAGGAAAGCATCACTGACCAAGCCCCTCTGTATAGGACTGTCACAGCTAGGTAAGACAAAGGTGACACCAGATAAACAACTGCTTCCTCAAAAAATTGTTTTCTGAGAAGGGTATGTAGTTCCAGGGTTTTTATGCTAGATTCCCATGAAAAGATTACGGTAAGAATTAAAACTACTTTTCTGATTGTTTCTTTTCATGTGCACTCACATGTTCATGTGTGCATATCACTGTGTAGGTGATGTTGATGCTGGATCTGCTTTTATTGCTCTTTCACCTTATTCTCTGAGGCAGGCTCTCTCAATCAAACCCAGAGCTCACTTCTTTCAAAAGTCTCCTAGCCAGCTTGCTCTAGGGCTCTATCTCCACCCTCCAGGAATGGTAGGTCGGCAGCCACAGCCACAAGGTGTTCACATGGGTTCGGGGATCCAATCTCTGGCACGCTTGCTTGCTTGCTTGGACAGTAAGTACTTAACCACTGAGCCATCTCCCTAGCCTCAAGTCATTTTTTGGCTTGGCTGTATTTTTTTTGAGATAGTACTTTATTCTCAGCCCAAGTTGTACAGGCTGGTCTTGACCTCTCAGTGACCTTCCTGCCTCGGCTCCCCAAGAGCTTTTTTACAAGTCTGTGCGACCACACCAGCTTCTAAGAAGTCTATATCTGGTAAATATTTTCTAGGATAGTAGAACAGGAGTGAGTGAGTGAGTGAGTGAGTGAGTGTGTGTGTGTGTGTGTGTGTGTGTGTGTGTGTGTGTGTAAGAAGAGATACTGCCCCTAGCCCCAGATTCTTAGAAATGTGGAAATTACTAGATCCTGGAGTTATGGACTACCACCATCTATATCAACACTGAAGAAACTACCTCATTGTAGGTTTTTGGGGCATAAACTCACCTTGACTTCTTTCTTCTTCTTCATTCATTTAGTATTAGTATTATCCATTTGGGGGCCAGATGTGATTATCAAATGTAAAAGATGGGAGACAGTGGAGAGTCACACTTTACACTGCTACAGAAGGTCTTAAAGGCAGACCTCATGGAATAGGTTAGGAGGTGAGAATAGAGAATAAACATAGTTGAGGTACTAATGGTTCTGCCACCACGAAGCCAGTATTCCCAAAGTGTGGGTCTATAAGAAAATGACCCTAATCCATAGAAATGCTTGTGTTATGGCCCAGTGGTAATGACAGAACATTCTATTTTTACTGACCAATGGCTACTCAGACTGCAATTAAACATGAACACAATTTAGTATCTTATTTGTCCTAAACACTTTTCAAATTCTCACAAATATCGTCATTAAAATTTTAATATTTCTACAACTGGCATATTAGAAGAGGATATTTTGGATAATCAAATTAACCTTGGGTAAATGCATGTATACTTGAGAACTCAAATGCATTTCATTTCCTTATTTCCTTTATTATGCTTGGCCAACTTTAGTCTAACACCAGTATGTTTGTACTTATCAGGCTTAAGGTTAGAAATCTCATATAAAACAAAATTTTGGCATTCAGAAAATATTATTTATAGTACACAGGTAATTTAGTCAAGCTATTCAGAGTGGAAATAGTGCTAATGTAGAACAATGTCTTGTTATAACCTGTAGGGACAAACAAAAATTACTCTTTACTAGAATCAAAGTGTACCCCCAGACTTACACTGACACTGAGGTTATAACCTACACCAGTGATATCAAGCTCCACCTATGGTCAGGTTTTGCTTGTTTCTTCATAACACTTATTATGATCTTGATAGTTAATAATAAGGGAAGGGAAACCCCCTCAGCAACACATCTTCAACTCTGTCCATATTATTCCCAGACAGAGCTGTGGCACAAGGTACCAAGGAAGCTGCTGGCCATTGAGAAAATAGTGAAACATAGATGCTTGTGACTCAGTCCAGCCGTCAGTGAGACTACTCAGATCTGATATGCTGGCAGCAGAGAAGTCTCAGCTGCCTGGATGCTCAGAAGTAGAACACATTTTCAGTAAGAGACTTGGCTGTTAGGGTAGAGAACCAAAGAACATGGGGTTATGGGTAACATTTTTATTTTTTAAGTTAAAAGTGCTAATTTAGGAATAAAGAAACAAAAACAAAATCAGGGAACTTCAAAGCAAGGAAGTGAAATCTGAGAATCACTTGGGGATATCTAAAAGAATAACCCACAGAGCA
The DNA here is from genome assembly GCA_028555095.1 of Dicrostonyx torquatus. Classification (NCBI taxonomy): domain Eukaryota; kingdom Metazoa; phylum Chordata; class Mammalia; order Rodentia; family Cricetidae; genus Dicrostonyx; species Dicrostonyx torquatus. The sequence continues at coordinate 1,198,961 of JAQHUG010000033.1, read as the reverse complement.
CTCATCGACTGAATCAAGATTTTAAATTACTTTTTTTTTTTAAAGATTTATTTATTATGTATACAGTATTCTCAGTATTCTGTCCAGAAGAGGGCACCAGATCTCATTACAGATGGTTGTGAGCCACCATGTGGTTGTTGGGAATTGAACTCAGGACCTTTGGAAGAGCAGGCGGTGCTCTTAACCTCTGAGCCATCTCTCCAGCCCCCTATTAAATTACTTTTAAAGGAGCTGAAAATCCCTAGATAACATTTGACTAAATAAGACAAGATATGCTTAGGGATCCAGTTTTGAACCAACAAGTACCCTTTACCTACCAAACTACCCACCCTTTAGACAGGGTCTCTCACTGGCCTGGAGCTCACCAATTAGGCTAGAATGAATAACCAGCAAGTCCCAGGGACCGGCCTGCCTCTGCCTTCTCAGCACAACATCAGAGGCACACACCACCATGCCTGCATTTTATGGGGACTAAACTAAGGTCTCATGCTTGCAAGGTAAGCACTTTACAGCCTGAGCCAGGGTCTCCTCAAACTCCTAGCCTTCCTACCCTTACCTCCCATGCCCAGTTGGCAGGTTGCATTTTAGCTACTCATATACAAGTTTATATAAACTTAGCTCTAACACAGAATACATACAAATTTACTGGTGTGAGTTTGTTAAACTGCATTAGTTTAAAACAGAAATCCATGTATCTAGAAGAGCTACACACATTTGGCTGCCAAACTGGTAACATGTAGAAGAATACACATGTGTACAGTGAAATCTCCCCATCCCACTCTCCTGGGAAATGAAAAAAAAAAACTTTTACTACAATGGGAGTAGAAACTGGGACTTGTGGAAGGCCATTTGACAGAATGTATTAAAAACTATCAAATTACTCACTCCTTTAGCATTACTCCCAAAACCATTTAAAGAGAATAAGCAAGGCTTTATGCAATAAATTTCAAAGCACTTTTCAGAAGAGCAAAAACAGCAAAAAGCAAAACAATCCTTAAATAAAATTCTAATTCAAAACTAAGGAATAAATTAAGTGAACTACCACAAAGCAAGGCACTCAATACTATTTAGTAACACAGTATGTGTCTATAGTGGTATACTTTCACACTCAAAATAGCATGAGGCCATTTAAAAGAAAAGAACATCTCTCTGGTTATTCATATATAGACTAAGAAACAAAACAACATTATCTGTGACTACCTCTGAAAGCAAGGACACAAAACACACTATATGCCAAATTAACTATGTATCTTTAGTAAGGAAAGAAAAACTTTTACAGAGGTCATGCAATTTTCTAAAATTCTACATACATTTGAGTTAGGATAAAGAAAAACAGGGAAGCCAGGATCAGGAGGGAAGTACGGTGAGGGCATCCAGGGGCAAATGCCATCATAAGCACTAAAACACAACACACTGTGAAACTGGCACAGAGACGGTCTGGAGGGGGAGCTGTAGCAGTGACCCGAGGACAGAATTCACACAAAAACAACTGTAAAACTGACAATGAGATGAACTGTTCTGGATCTTTCTTACGCAAGCAGAAAGAAATGGCTAGTGATGTACAAGACAAGAGAAATTTTGAAGTGAAAATAGGAGCAAGGAGACCACGCAAAGTGGCTAAACTTACGTAGACTCCTGCAAAATAGATTTCAAAAAGCTTAGAAAATAGGTAAGCTTTAGCCAAGAACTTGCAAAGGAGCTCATAACAGAGAAGAAATAGAGAAGAAACGGTATTTAAAACAGCAATTACTTTGATCACATAATTGCAAATACTCTCATTGTGCGGAAAAGGGAAAAAAAAATCAACAAAAGGGGTCCAAGTTTTAGAGGAGGGCACATGTTCAAAGAACTGAAAAGAATAACACAAACCTATGGGGACAGCCCAGAATTGGTTTAGATCAGGAAACAGCAAGAGCTTTCAAGGCAAGATCTAGAAGTTCAGTCTCCTGACCAGGTACAATGACAGAAGGTAGATCTTATTCAACTCATATCATGAATCCCTATTTTTGTAAAAGATTTTCAGCCAGGAAAGAAAAACAGGAATCCTAATAAACAAAATGCAACCTGAAGTAAGGGCAAAAGACACAGGTTAAATGTCTTCTAATTCAGAATCCACAGTCAAGAAAATTCTAAAATCAATTCCACAATTCATTTAATAAATATTGAAGACACTACAAACTTCACTGACTCAAACTCTCCCAAACAAGACAAACAAGAACAAGTTTAATTTTCATCTTTGACAGGGCTCCTTTCCCTACCCCCTCTTTGGAAAAGGACTGAGAATTTTTTGACAACAGCAACTTCCTGAGGGTCTTTGTTTCTGTTCTGAGAGTCATGCGTAAATGACTATTATATATAACTATTATATAGTTAGTCTAAAGCTAAGCAAACACGATTGGTTACCAGTCACTGTGAGGTGACTAATCTCCAGTTAGGACCTGCCTAGTTTCTCATCTTATCAGTAACTGGGGTAAAGGTCTAGACGCTGCCTTGTCCCCTTTGATATACTTGGTTTGTTTAGATAGAAACAAATGAGAAAAAAATGTGCAAGTGATATACAAGTTATAGAAAACAAAATGCCTCGACACTGCAGAACACTCCCATGCTACAGCTGAACATCTTTGTCAGGACTGAGAGCTACTCTTAAGAGTTTGGTTGGTTGAGCATAATCCTACATGGATTAACAAAGTGATCCACACAGAAGTCACTTTTACGGTGTGTGTGGGGTCAACTTGATAATGGGTGATGCAAAAATGGAATGTGCTGATTGTTGGCAGTAGTGGGTTCTCAGTTACTGGAATAGTCATGAGATAGATTATCTCTGCTCAGTAAACAATGAAGAGGCTAACTGAAGTCTAGGCTTTAAAAAGTTGAAATCATCTGTATTCATTAGACTAACATCCTCCATGGACAGAGAAAAGTTGCTCTACTTAAAATATCCTAATATCCCTTACATTCAGTTCATTCTATATTCAATCAAATGATCTCTAAAGAAGTTTGTGTGTGAGTCAATGGTCCAAATAAAACGTTTCCAGACAGTGACTGAAGATGCTGAGAAAAATATAACACACACATAACCCTGGAAGAATTCTCTCTCTATATTTTCAGGAGATTCTTAAGTCATTTAGAGCCACGCTCAACTATAATGCTCCAAGAAGTACTGCTAAAACTAAAACACAACACTAAAATGGTCTTTTGGGGAGAAATTTCAACACTGACACTCTAATTTAACAAATTTTACACACACACACACACACACACATACACATATACATACACACACATGTGTATACACACATACACATATCCCTTCTTTACAATTTAGCATTGTCACCAACATGATTTTAAAGATTTACAAGTGTCCCCATAATATTTCCACAACTGTTCAATCTTCATAGTAGCTGCTTTAAAAGATATCCATGTAAGAATAGATTCCATAATAAATTCAATCCATTTTCTGCTGTTTGCCATCCAGAACATTGCTGTCCTGTTTCTCAGACATATCAAAATCTGTTCTGAAAGCCTTTATTGTTATATATGTGATTTCTGTCTCTATATGTAGTGGCGTTTTCTTCTTCTACTAGATATATTAGGAAGCTAAAGCCCTAAACTGGGATTAGTGATTTTTAAATTTGAACTTTGATGATTGTATATTCTAATATTTTCCAATGCATTTTTTTAGTTATTGTGCCTAAAGTGGCTACCTGAACACAACAGAAGGAAAGAGTAATCAAAACATTTAATGTAAGAGACACACTATACCTGTAATTTTCAAGAAGGCTGAGAAATTGTGACTACAAAATTTAAGTCAAAGTTTCTGGAGAGGCCACACAGAAAGAACTAACTATATGTCCCCAGAGTAACACCAAAAGGACTTTAGGACTCTATCCAGATATGTAAAGATTTATTTTCTTTGCTTTCCCACAAGCAGCCAACAGGAAGAATTCATCGACATCTAGGCATCTGGAAGCCACTTAGTAATTCTGGCCTTTAGTCCAAAGCTCATGACAGCCAGCATAATCGTGGTTAACGACTTCTTTTGTCAATCTGTCTTGCTTTTCTACTTCTGTCCCACTTATTTAGGACTGAGCTTTGCTTCCAGGCCAAACAGAAAGCCAGAACATCCAGCCCTTCTCTAGACAGCTACAAACATGGACACCTCTGAGGCAGTCACCCACGGGCCTGACAGCTGTGCTCTGGACCACACACTTGCACTGTGTAGAGCAGGAGGAGAAATAATACTTTATAGGTCAGATGCTAATTCAGGGTTATGCCCAAGTTCTGAATTCATTTTTGTACCTAAACCTTTTTAGATGACTGACAGGCACAGCCCTGGGCTGCTGAAGACAGGTGTCTGTTTCTTGGTGATATGGTTTCATTATAAACTAAAAGTGACTCAGCCTCAAAATTGATAATTATTTTTGATACAGAGTTTCTATTACAGTGACTTAAATCAAGAAGGGCAACTATTATAATAACGTAGAGGTTCAAGTTCTAACTCATTAAACCCAGGACATGCTAGGGTTTATTTAGGTGCTCTACTTCTGAGCATCCAGACAGCTCTCTGTGTGGAGATGGACTCCGACTTATCCAAGGCAAGATAAACTTTGCCTTCCACCTATATGGATGCTGTATTTCTTTGTTGTGAGATAAGGTCTTGCTTTTAAGTCCTGGTGCCATGGTACTTAGCCTTGAACTCATGTCAACTCTTCTGCTTCAGCCTGCCAACTGCTAGTAATACCAGTGTGGGCCACCATGTCCAGTGCTTTTAAAACCATTATTGGACTTCTCTTAGTTTGCAGAAATAATAATAGAATTAGTAATGGCATTTTCCTTTCACTGAGGACCTACTGAGAGGCCACAGGGTTATGCACATGAGTATGTATGTCTCTTACTTCTCAAAATCCTACCCCTGCTGCTTTATAGATATGGAGCCTGAAGCAAGAAAAACAAAGAATATGTATTTCTAAGGTCATTAAAGAGTGTCACTTCCACTGCCACAAACCTATAGCTAAATAGAGGCAGCTATTTAAGGTCATACAGTTAATCTGTTGGTGGACATCAGTATTGAGGCATACTTATTTGACCTTCATTCTTTGTGGTGTCAAACGGTTGACTTACATGAGAAGGGCTTAAAGAAAGTGTTCATGAGAAATACATTTACTATCTGAAAATGATGAAATCTTCATTGACTGTCATTTTTACCAGTACCAAGTCTGAGGCCTGTATGGAGAAAGTGCAGTGCCAGAAACACTCCTCCTAAGACAATGAACTTCTTGTCTAACCAATAACAGAAATTGTTACCACTGGTAATGTTGACTTTATCAGTAGGGTGCTCAGAGAAATATATACCATCCTCTCTGGTGACCACACATGCACGTCTTTACCCTGACTTTAGTAACTGTCCCTCTACAAACTTCCTCATGTTCTAAGTTACTTCAACTTGGCCATAAACTCTCAGGGTCACAATCCAATGCCAGTTTTTCAGTTTTCTTTTACAGCTTTAAAAACCAGGTATAATACTGCAATATATTTTGTAAATTAACCTCTACCAAAGCAGTATGACCAGGTTACAATAGGCTCCTTTCTAAGAATACAGTATATTCAGAGCCTGAGTTATAAACATCTTTAATTATTTCAGTATCTCACATTAAGAAAACTATTTTAGAAGCGGGAGAGACAGTGAATAAGGGCACTTATTCTTGAGGAGGACCTGGGTTCCATTCCTAGCATCCACACAGCAACTCACAACTATTCATAACTCCAGTTACAAGGGATCCAATACCTTCTTCTGGCCTTTGGGTACCAGGCATACACATGGTGTACAGACCTACATGCAAGCAAAAATACAATAAATAAATAAATTTTTTTTTGTTTTGTTTTTTGAGACAGGGTTTCCCTGTAGTTTTTAGAGCCTGTCCTGGAACTAGCTCTTGTAGACCAGGCTGGCCTCGAACTCACAAAGATCTGCCTGCCTCTGCCTCACAAGAGCTGGGATTAAAGGCGTACGCCACCACCGCCTGGCAAATAAATAAATCTTTAAAAAATTATTTAAAAATTTCTACTCTTTAGTAGTTACCATTTATTTGCATTTGTGTGCTCACATTTATGCTAATGGTGCTGATGTCAGAGGAAAGCCCATATGAGGCAGTTCTTTCCTTCTACCCAGAAGTTCCTAGAATTGAACTGAGGTCATCAGGCTTGGTGGCAAGGACCTTTACATGCTGAACTATCTCTCTAGCCCATAATTCTCATTTTTACATATATTCTAAAGCATGACTGTCCAACCTTTGATACAAAGTTGTTATCTATCAATGTGCTGGGCCATACCCTAGCTATTTATCCTGGGATTGCCTGTAGACTTCAGGGTACAGATTAGACATGTCTGGTTTAAAGCAGCTCTACTCAACCTCCTGGGCACGAGCTCAGTGAGTAGATACACCAGCACCGCACTTGGGTTTACTCCACATGGTCAATGGCCAACCTGATACGTGTTGTCAGTGAAGCAATAAGTTTATTGATAGTTCACTTAACCACCCCGTCTTCATTTTAAACAACCAGGCAAGAGTACTAATAAATAAACCAAAAAACAAAACACCACTATGTTTCTTTTCTATTTGAGAGAGAGTCTCACTATATGGCTTTGGCTGTCCTAAAACTTGCAATGTAGATCAGGTTGGCTTCAAATCTCAGAGAGCTGCCTGCCTCTGCCTCAGGAGTGCTGAGTTTTCAGAATGCACTACTATGACCTGCTAAAATTGTATTTTTACATTAAAATATTTTAAACCACATTTTAACAGAACACGATTTCAACACTACTCTAGGAGAGCATTGCTATTCAATCTGCAGTCCGAGTGATCGACATAAAAGTATGAAGTTCAAATGCTTTTCTCCAAGTTCCACAAGCTGAAGGAATTTGCAAACAGACTTTTCCTGGAAGGTAGGACAGAGTAGAATGGAAGGCTTAATCTTTAAAGATTTACACCGTATAGAAACAGAACTCTCTCAGAGAAGGTGAAGCCTGACCTTCCTGAGAGCTGAAAGCTAACTACTCATCACAGATTCGTCAGCAAACAAAACATTTGATCTTCTGATGCAGAAATGGCCTCAAAGCCAAATGTATCAGTTCTGTGAAATGGATAATGTGGCAAAAGGTAGCTCCTGACACTTGGGGTATTAATGTTTCCCAAATTCCTAGCTAGCTGGCTCCGGAACCAGAAACACATTCCATGGTCGAGCTATAACTTGGGGATCTTTATTTGTTTATTGAGTTTTTATTTGTTTTTCTAAGGTGGGGTTGGGGGAGTGAGGAAGGTGATAGTTTAATCACATTCTGATGTAAAATTAAAAGTATCTTCATTGTACTTTTAGCCCCTTCAATGATTTAAGATTATTTTAACTTACATCCATACTTCTTAAAACCTGCCTATTTAGGATGTTAATGTAATTTATACCCAGAAGTTAGAACTAAAATGGAGCATTCTCCACAAAGCTCCATTTCTAAAACCTGTTTTCTCCTCTAAACCTCTTACACTAAGAAATCAGGATTACCTTATATGTGAAATGCATATGTATGTGTTTACACCATTTGTGGGATGGTTTTTCAAATGTTTTAGGTGGAAAGTAGTATTTTATTCTCTTTCACTCATGTGACTGATTTGTTTAGATAAGTAAGGGGAATTAAATGTTCATACAGGAAATGGAGACAACCATGTCCTTTCTAAAAATCAGCGAGAAGAACAAAACAGAGAGACCACTGTACTCACCTGAGGCTGCGGTGGCGTTCGTAGGGGTGGAAGCCGCTGCTTGAATCCGAGCGTGGGGAGGAATAAGGATGGTGGCCAGAGGTGGGTTACTTGACAGTTCTAGAGAAATGGAAACAAAGGTTAGAGTCTAATCCCCACCCTCCACACAGAACTCCCATATAGTAAAAATAAGTCACTATAGGAAACAGCATCTTATAAACTGCCCCAGTCAGGCAGGCAAGTCAGAGAGGCTGAGCGGTCGTGCGACACAAAACTGACTATTAAGAACTAAATTTATCTTTGGCAAAGGTAGCAGTGAAAAATTTCAGAGTAAGCATGTACTACTGGCCACCAGTCACCTCGCCACTCTGCAGTATGTGAGAGCAGAACTTGAGAGCAACAGCAAGCAGAAATAGTCAAATAAACAAAAAGGCAGTCAAGAAAGGGAGTCAGATAGGATTACTGAAAGTAAAAGCATTTTCACCTCATTTCAAAACATTCCTTGAATGATTATTGCTGAAAAGTTTGAAATATTTTTTAACCTAAATGTGGTTATTTCTGCCAATGTTATAAAAACTATCTTCTTTTGAAAAATTAATTTTTAAATTAATTTTAAATTATGTTTAAGATAAACTGAAGCTAATGATAATAATGCTATGCATGGTAAAGAGAGGTGGTGAGCTTGCATATATAACTGGCATTAGTGTCAAGAGTGACTGTCCTTCCAGTTTGTTAGGAGGAGCCCTGTCATGCTGGTACTTTAGCATGTAATCTGTGAACTCCCTTCTCATTGGGGTCTGAACACTAACTATGTGCTCATGCTACCTACAGGAAGACATTATCCTCTGAACTACAGTATGCATCTTGACAATTTAAATATATGGCATTATGAAAAGTTGAGGAATAAAGGAAACCCTAAACCCATAAAGTAGTTTGAGGCTTCCTTTTAAACCCTATTAATCTCTTTCTTCAAGTTGCTAGAAAGCTATGTTTTGACACACAGTTTAAAAAGGTTTGAGGGCCAAAACCTTTTTTATCAACAGTGATTTATTCACAGACTGGCAACTAAATAATAATTTTGTGCGATGTTAAGAATCTAAGTAAGATTATATTCTAACTAAGAAAAGCAATAAACTGATACCAAGATTTGTGAAAAATTAATGGGAGAGAAAGGCTTAAAAGGCAGGAAAAAAGACTCATTTTTCAGTAAGTGAGAACATTTACAAGCTTGGCAAATAGCTGTGCCCTAATTAGGGTGCAAGAGGTACGTGTAACTCCCACTGAGGAACAGGAAGATGCTATACTATTCCCCTGAAGCCAGACAGTTTAACAAAATCCTAACTGGGCCAGCAATGGAATCTGGTATGGCTGATTAATGCAGTGTGTGGTAGCTATTCCTCATTAACCTAAAAGAAATTTAAACTTGCTATCCTAAGTAAAATCTCCTAAAATAGAAAGTTAAAAAAACCGAAACTGTCCATCCATGTACCCATCCATCTAATAATTTTGGACATGAAACAGTATTCTAGGTTTCAGGGTGGGGAGATAAGAGGTCTTTGTTGGATCAACAGAAAATAGAAATGGTCAGCTGGGTGGTGGTGGCACACCTTTAATCTCAGCACTTGGGAGGCAGGTAGATCTCTGTGAGTTCAAAGCCAGCCTGGTGTACAGAGGGAGTTCCAGGACAGCCAGAGCTACACAGAGAAACCCTGCCTCAGAAATAAAACAAAACAAAAAGAAAATAGAAAAGGCAGTTCAGAAAGGGACTCAATCTATTAGAATGACAGCACTTTCAAATTAAAGTTCCCAGATGATCAACATCTAGAAGAACCCGTAAGAGAAAAGGATGAGCAAGGAATATAGTATGAAGTGTGTTGGCAAAGCTACTGTGAGGGCAAACCTTAAAACGCACTGGGTTGGAGGTATTGGGCTGCTTTCCTCACAGCCCAGGTGCCCGTTTCCCTTTGTTTACTTCTCTTTTCAGATCACCTGGTAGTATATGTGCACACTCAGCTTACCTAGACGAAGGACTCATTTATATTGCTACCAACAGAACCTTGCTATCCATTCACAATTCCTTCACCTGACAGCTGCTATCTGGATGCTGAAGGATTATGTCTTCAACCTCTTCAATTACATGGTTCTATTTTGATCATGCATTAATTACTAATTACTTATGAAGTCTGAATTTATGTTCACTTGCACTACTGCATAGACGTATACATATATGTACACACACACACACACACACGAACATCTTAATATATTTAGTCTGATGAGAAATAAGTCCCAGGATATACTTATGGAATATACTTGAATAGATAGATACAAGGCTCATGTATACTTTTCTCTGTTAGTCATAAAATCACAAAAGAATGCTACTGATGATCTATCCACACTATATCCAAATATACATGTGTAATGTTCAGTTTTAACTGTCAACTTGATATGATCTAGAGTTGAGAAGAGATTCTTGATGAGGGACAGTCTAGCTGAGACAGAACTGTGGCCACACTGGTGAGAAATTTTAATTATGTAATCTGATTTTAGTAGACCCAGTCTATAGTGTGTGGTACCATTCTCTGGGTTTGGGTCCCAGACTATATCAGGGTGGAACTGAGCTGGGCAGTTGCAATCACTCTCTGCTCCAGACTGTGGATATGACTAGATGCTTCAAGTTCCTGACGCCCTGCCCTCTCCCTGCAGTGATGACCTTCCTGGAGTTGTAAGTCGGACCAGCAAACGGAAAGGCAACTAGGACATGTATTCTTCAAACCCTGAAAAGCACATTCATTCTCAGACCATGATTCATTCTCAAATAATACTGTTTATACTTGATATAGAGCAAGTAAAACAGTTTTCAATATAAAATATTCATTTTTTTAAAAATGTGAATATTAGATGTATATGGTTAAAGCTTGAACTATATTATATGAGTATTCTTGAGATAGTTTGTTTTAAAAGGCATGTACCAAAGCTAAGCAGTATGACAAACTACAGGATTTGTGTGTGCACACGCATATGCAGAAGACAGAGGAAAATCATGGGTGCCATTCCACCTTGGGATTAAAGTGTGCACCACTAATTTTGACTTACGTGGGTTCTGGAGACCAACTCTGTCCTCATTCCTGTATGTCAAACACTTTACCAGTTGAGCCCAAGTTCAGAAACTGCCTAGCTAATGGTATATAAAACTGACCTAGTCATGAAAGCCCTTCAGTATATTCAAGGCCACATTCTAAAGTACAAAGCAATTTCCTTCATGTTTATGCTGCAATTTTACAAGAGAACAGATACAAGGAATGGAGGAAGCTTAGAATGTGTTGCTGACATAACCTGGCCATGTCAAGGATCCCAGAGCCTCAGACCATGGAAGAATGGCAAAGAATCCTCTCTCTCTCTCTCTCTCTCACACACACGCACACACGTATTTACACACAGTGAAGATTATGTGCTAAATGTGTCTGGAAACAATGAGAACTGCTCTTTCATATCTACTTATCTAAGGATTAATCAATACTTTTAAATGCATTTGTCACATATCTGACCAGGGGTTTTGCTAATTAGTTTATTTTGAATTACAAAAATATTTATCAAGGATTATCAATGTATTAGAAATCTTGAGAACTACACTGCAGTATGTAACAAAAATGATTATTACCCAAACTAATCAACAAGAGTTGTGCCTTCAGTTTTCTCTGCATTTCTTCTGTTTCCAGCATTTTCTTTACGTGCATTGCTATTGGTGAAAACCAAAGCAATAAGGAGTAAAAACAAATTTTCTTTGTCAAGAGAACTGAGAAAGAGGTCAGTTAGCATCCTAGTTTAAGCCTTTGTCAAACCACAGTTGCGCTCCCTACCACTAACCTGAAGTTATGCAGCCTTCCCCTGACACTTCCAGCCACAGGGGCTGGCGACAGAGAAACAACTCGCTCCTGAGCTAGCTGGACTCTCACGGATTCAATGGCAACTTTATTCAGCCTATATGTACAGTTGCTCTAATTTTCTGCTATCATTTTCAACTCTGTAATCTGGAGAAAGAACATATATTTATTCTTCTCTTTATATGACTATCCTTTATATGATATACTAAGGAGATGGGGAACCTTCTGTGATCAAAATAGAGACATTTACTTTATTGGAAGATGAACATTTTCCCTCTGTATTTAGATTATTCTAAATTGAATGTGGAGGAATTCATGAATTAAACATGTAAGATTTGAGTAATGGCCTGTATGGCTTAGCTTACAAGTGTCAATATTATGTTGTGTCATCTATGCTGAGGGCGTCTTGAGTCACATTTAAAAGCATATTTAGATGTCCGGAGACTGGTAACTCTTTAAAGCTGATCTGGAACTCTGATGTGTTTGGGATCTTTATCACTCCATGTTAAGCACAACAGTAACGAGTTGGAGGATAGAGTATTCAGAGAAACACTTGAATTATAGAGCCTGAAAAAAGGAATTTGTAGCAGTGTTGGCAGTAGTTTTAAAATGTACCCTCCACATTCAATAAAAGATATGTCTTTTGACCTCGAAGATACCATTAGAAGAGGTGAGTTAAAAAAAAAAAAGAAAAGGAAGACTGCCTGGAAGTCTTGATGAGGAAGGAAATGAACACTAGAATGACAGGCAGATGATGGGAATCTTTAGATTTCTCAGGAACCACCAACAAACAAGTGAACTCAGCTTCCTTTCGGTGTTTACTCAGCAGCAATGTTTACAGACATGCAGGTGTGAATGAGTAAGAATGGCTCCCTCAGACTCATATATTTCAATGTTTAGTCATCATGAGAGGCATTACTTGAGAAGGATAAGGAGGTGTGGTCTTGTTGGCGCACATGTGTCATTTTAAGGTTTCAGAAGATCAACCCAGACCCAGTGTCTCTCTCTTCCTGCTGCCTGAAGATCAGAATGTAAAGCTGAGATTGTTGACCAGCACCAGGTCCGCCTGCACACCGCCATACTCCTCACCACGATGATAATGGACTAAATCTCTACGGCTCTAAGTCCCAACTAAGTGGTTTTTTTTTTTTTATTAAGATTTCCATGGTCATAGTGTCTCTATACAGCAATAGAACTATGACAACAGGCAAAATTCATTCCTAAAATTTAAAAACCTGTTTTATATGCTTGGGAAACAAGAAATACTAATAGTCTACTTTTTTTGATTCAAATCTAAGGTTACACTATTGCTTAGTCTTATTGGTAATACTCTAACCCACTGAAATCTCTATGCATTTTTGTCACATAACTAAATTTAGTATAATCTGGTAAAAAATGGTTAAACTACAACTGTTTGCAAACTTTTTTTTTTTTGGTTTTTCGAGACAGGGTTTCTCTGTGGCTTTGAAACCTGTCCTGGAACTAGCTCTTGTAGACCAGGCTGGTCTCGAACTCACAAAGATCTGCCTGCCTCTGCCTCCCGAGTGCTAGGATTAAAGGCGTGCACCACCACTGCCCAGCTGTTTGCAAACTTTTATCTGTCACTCCTCTGTTCAAACACACAACGACTGGTATAATACATTACAGGCATTTCTTCTACAAGTACTTAGTATGATCACTGTCACCTACAGATGATCACTAACAAAGTGTCATTTCACATCCATTTATTGAGTATTTTAGCTACTTTTCTACTGCTGTGAAAGTCATAACCACAGCGACTTATAGAGGTAAAAAAAAAAAGAGTTTATTTTGGACTTATGGTTCCAGAAGTTTAATTAGAGTTCATGAGAGTAGATGGGGGGGGGGGGTGGCAGGCAGTTGGAGCAGCAGTGGAGGCCTCACAGCTCAGAACACAAACAAGAAGCAGACAGCACACTGGGAATGAAACCTCAAAGGCCACTCCCAGAGACCTACTTCTCCAGCACCTCTTAATCCACTCCCAAACAGCTACCAACTAGAGCCCAAATATTCCAATGCTGGAGACTTATGGCGGACACGTCATTCAAATGACCACACCCAGAAACAGATAAAAATGAAGCGTCTGGAATTACCTTGAGTGGTAAAGTTGAAGAGTGCAGGTGTGTCTCGCCCATTTGGTAGTTTGACATTTGGGTCCCGTAATTCATCAAAAAACGAATGTGCACAAGCTTCCAGTGGTGTTAATCGGGCAGTTGGTGTATATTCCAGTAGACGGCTACACAGTGCAATTGCCTCTGGTGGAGTTCGGGGCCGGAAGACCTGAAAGGACAAAGAAGTAGAAAGAACAATTAAGTTCTCTTCTAAGAACCTAATCAAAAAATCCTTTGAGTACTGAGTTAATTCCCACTATATAAAAACATGGCTATAAAATCTAGAATTAAGAGTTAATGCTTAACTGCATGTGACGAACTATTTGCTAATAAAAAACTATCCAAGAAAAGCTCGGGGAATACCCTACCTCTTAAGCATGACCATAAACTACTGTAAACATAGAAAAGCTGAGACCCAAGGTACGCACAACTACAAGAACATATATTTTTTAACTTAAAGTGTTCACTGCTGTGGCCTCTGGTATTCTTTTTGACGGAATAATTGTTTGTTGACAATGGATGGCACTCTTCAGATCTTATTTTTTAAATAAGTATTTATTAAATACTTCAGTCAGTAGTTTTAAGAAAAATATTCTTTAAAAAAAAAAGAACAGCTATTGTTCTAATTGTAAAAATACTAATGGTTTGGTATTATCTTCTTAACACACAGAGCCTTATTCAAAGTTTCTGGACTACCTAGAGTTTCTCAAATGTCTGGCATTGGTCTCTTGAACAGTAGGACAGATCATTCTCACTTGAATTTAATCTAGAGTTTTAAATGTTTTCAGAAAGACCCAATAATTTACAGAAAGGTCAACTGAAGACTATAATGAAGCAATACTAATTAAACTGATTTGTTTAAAAGAATAGACAGCTTTACACTCACTGTGTCTTAAAATCAATCAATATATATAACGATGAACACAGACTTTATTCTAAATGACAGCTAGTTAAAGATAAAGAACAGAGGGGAAACATAAGCATGAACAGATGGAACACAGAACCTTTCAAATGAAAAGAAAAATAAAACAGATTCCTTGATAGAAAGCATATGTGAGCAAATCAAAGACAGGGTTGGTGAGGACGGACAAAACGGGCATGCAGGGCCCTGGGAGGTGAAGGCTCCCTAATGAGAGTGGCTCCCAGGAGAACTTTCTAAATACTAGTGGTAACTGCAGGGGTTGTTTCCTTTCCCCTTTAAAAAATATAATTATAGAAGTATATTATTTTCCACAGAAATTGACAAAGTACCTTGAATAGGATCTTAAGAATTTATTTTGAGGTTTGGTTAATTTAGAACTCTAAGGCTTAATCAATTTTGAGGCTTCGTCAATTGGCCATTTTAGAGAGTCCTTTGCAAATTCAAAACTGCTTTCTCTTTATGTTTTTGAGTACTATAATTTGCCTCAGCCAAGGGAATCTCAAAGCTGCTATACAACTTAAATATTTCATTTCTCCACCATTTTTAGTCACCACCCCGCCCTTATTTCCAAGTGCCAATCAAATCCAGAATGCAAAAAAGAAAAACAGTAAAAACTGTCATAAAAACATTGAAATTAGTTAGGTGGTTCTTAGTGAGTTCAGGGCTAGTCTGGTCTACATAGTGAGATGTAGGATAGTCTGAGCTACATAGTAAGACCCTGATTCCAAATTACAAGAAAAATACTAAAATTTCTGGTAGTTTGTATCTACTTGACAATATATGGATTTACTTGCTAGCTAATGCAAAATGTTTTGCCACCAATTATGGTATTAGGTGAATAGAATTAAGACAGCACTTGAATGGAAAAATAACTCTTGCTAAAATTTAAGAGCAGGAGACACAAACATTAAGTTCTTTGAAATCTAAAAGTTCATGCATAAATGGGCATGGTGATCTGGGAGGCAAAGGCAAGGAATAACCTTCAGTTCAAGACCAGCCTGGATTATACAGTGAATCTGAGGCCAGCAGGGCACACTGTGAAGCTTTGTCTCAAAACACAAACAAGCAACTGAGTTGTGGTGGCACACATCTTTGATCCCAGCACTTGGAGGGCAGGGGCGTGCAAATCTCTGTGAGTTCGAGGGCAGCATGGTCTACACAGAGAGTTCCCGGACAGCCAGGGCTACACAGAAAAACAAACAAACAAAACATGTTTTGAAAAAACAAAACAACCACAAATAAGCAAAAACAAGCATACTAAATTGTGCTGTATTAATGAAGAGTTTTCTGTGGAAAGTCTTAATAAATTAGAGTTCTGGTCTTATTTGGGACTATTTAAAAGAATCCATTCCCTGTATCATTTTGGTATCATTTGTATCATTACTGGCTACAAGTGACCATCTATCATCTGGGTACTAAAGCACATATTTTGTGAAGAAATCTTAACTTGAGGAAACAGAGGGTTAAAAAATAACCTATGCCAAAAGTCTTTATTAGAATAGTAACCTGTCTTTTTAAAAAAGTATTCATTTACTTTGACTTTTCATGAGATTTCTCATGAGAAAAGTTTTAGTTCAGTACCTATGGATAAAGATTAAGTGGGAAATTACATGAATCAAAACCTAGTATGTCCCAGAATTCAGATTTCTGACCATAATAAGGAGGTATGATAGCATGCAACTTCCAAAATGAATAGTCTTGCCTAGACACTAGTTCTTCTAAAGCAAAGGGAACCAACAGCTACTGAAATACAGTTTCTAATCAAGTTTCCACTTCCACATCATTCCTTACTGAAATAACATAGAATCTTTGTTGCATCTAAGAATAATTGAAATTCTCTTAATTCATAAACTTCAATCCAGATGTCAATAGATACTGACATGCTAAATATACTACATAAACCTATACCAAAAAAACACAAACACAGAAACCATCTTCCCAGTGTTTTCATCAGCACATTTCAAAAGGAACAGCTGCTGAGCCTTTCCAAGAAACATTTTCCCTAGTGTTATAAAAATGGCCTAAAGTTAAAAAAAAAAAAAAAGTACATACCCGTACTCCTGGGGTGAAATGTCCTGTTCCTGACGAATCCTAAAGGTGATAATGCAGTGAAATAATCCAAACAGGGGAAGTCAATGCAAAAGAGAATAGTCCAGCAAGGAAAAATATATCCAATGTTATAAGAAATCCATGGTGTAGGGGACATAGAAAATGTTTATACAGTTATAAACTTTAAGCATTTGTCTCCACAGTAGTAAGTCCAAATTTTAAAAATTATTTCACCACAAGTGTATGCAAAAATTGCTTTGATTTGTGCAATGGTGAGGCACAGTAAAGAAACATTTCTGTTTTATCATGTTCCAATGCCAGTGTATTTATCAAAAAAATATAAAACCAAAATAAGTTAAAATCAAAATGAAATCTAGAAGTAAAGTAAAGAGGTCTTCTATGACCTGGATTTATCATCCATAGACATGGCTGGGAGGGGGCATATTGGCCTGCTTTTAAAAATGGATGTTCCCAATATGCTAGAATTTGACAAGTATCTTTTTCAGTTACACAGTATAAACATTTTTCTTGCTAAATTATTGGTCATAAGAGAAGTATTAAGTTTATTTAAGTTACATTACTATAATTTCAAGCCAGATACTTTTAATTTGTGTGAGCTAAGAAAGAATCAGGCCACCGCGGATTATTCTCCTTTTTTGGATTGACTTCCCTGCTAGAAGGTTTTTTTTTTTTTTTTTTTTTTAAACTGACACTCTCATTATATTAGGACTCTTCAGGAAACTGACATATCACCTCAGGAGTGCAGGTATAGACTTACTTTTTTCTACAATGGGCTTTGCCCCCTCATACCCTTGCACCCATGACTTAGGAAAAAAAATATAGAGCATTCTTTCCTTTTTACAAAAACTCATTGAAAAAAAATCCTTTATCTTTGAGTAATACAAATTCAATACAACTTCACCTGCAAATATGCCCAATTCACCCACCAAAAGCTAAACAAAAATTTCTACAATAAACAAAACAACTAAGGGACAGTTACAGTTACAGGTGACATGCAGAATAATGTACACCAACACCTAGGCAAAACGGAGCCATGTATGCAGGGAGGGAGCAGGGTCTATTGTGTCTAGGTATTGAGAACACAAAATTGGCAGAACTCACCAGTAGCTGTGAACTCCCTTGACTAAGCTAAGAGAATATAACATTCTTTTAGGATAGTTTCCAGTGGGGGAATTAAACATTTTGCAAAAAAATAAATAATCCGCGGATTACTTTTAGTCTGCAGACTAAAATTTAGTGTATGGGATTAAAACCCAGTCCATGAGAATAAAATCATATACAACCAGGTGGACAAAAATAGAAAATTATATCAAAAAAACTAACAGCATAAAGTAAGATTCCATTGGGCAAACTAACAATTAGTATGCAGACTAAATATGGCCAGCCAAGTAAGCAGCAAGGCCACAGACACCCCTTTAAAAGCTAAATTTAAAAAAAGTAATAAAAAAACCAAAATGAAACAAAGCAAAAAAGAAAAGAGAGAAAAATGAAAGAAAAAGAAAAAAAGAAAATTAAATGAACCAAAACACTGACATGAACTTTTTTGAGTGCTTCAAATACTACCTCACCTATGCAGCAACACATTTTCTTAAATTCAAACAGAGACACACACAATTTCTAGTCCATAGGAAAAAACTATCATAAAAATCAATTTTCCCCCAAAAGTCTCTGTGATATTGAACAAATGCAAACAAATCTTTAAGTGAAGAATTATTCAATGTAAATTTGCATTTGGGTAACTCAGATAACAGAGACAATTTCCTAAGAATTTGGCTATAAAAATCCAACCTGGAGTTAAGTACTATCACTGACCCTGAGGCCCCCAGAATGGCTCTTTATGAACAACCACACACACATCAAGACTTGCAGTGAAGCTGCTTCTATCAGCTCCCACCAGTGCTGCTGTATTATGCACCCAACCAAAGCAATATAGAATGTCCACTCTTACGATTCCAGATAGTGGAAAATAATTTACAGGGACACAGAATAAGTCTGTGACTGTTCCAAACAGCACCCACTACTAGCTTCCATTATAAGCTCATGAAACTGACACAATTTTTGGTCATAGGCAGAATATAATCTTCTAGGTTCTAAAAACTAGTAAACCATGAATACTAAAGAGCAATTTCTTTCTTTTATTTTTTTAAAATATTTATTTCTTATGTATACAATATTCTGTCTGTGTGCATGCCTGCAGGCCAGAAGAGGGCACCAGACCTCATTACAGATGGTTGTGAGCCACCATGTGGTTGCTGGGAATTGAACTCAGGACCTTTGGAACAGCAGGCAATGTTCTCAACCACTGAGCCATATCTCCAGCCCCTAAAGAGCAATTTCAATACTGGGTCAAGTAATCTAAAGCTTTTTGCAATTAATAAACTAGATATAAGATTGAAGTGACCCAGTATCATGGGTCTGTTGAATAGTTATGTAAATTAACAACAACAAAAGAAACCAACTAAGAAAGTGGTTTTCTAAGTATATCACTTAATAATTAACACACTATTTAAAAATACTCTTTATTAGTATTTTGCAAGCTGTCATACATTGATCTAGTGACACAATGAAACGTAGGATAACCTAACCCACTATAAACAATGAATTTGTTTCCCCTCAGAAGCTATTTTAAACCAACTTTCAGAAAGTCCACAAGGCAAGTAAAACGGATATGTCTAAAGTCACTTCCTAACAGGGTGGGTCAAACAGAATGCAGCTCAAGCCTAATAGAGGAACACAATTTAACTTTTAAGGATTGGAAAAGCAGAAAAAGAATGCTGAAAACAAGAAACACAAAAAATTCTTTCCTTATTTATGATAAAACTAGTTCTAGCATTTAATGAATTTCTAAAAGGCTGAATTTTCCAGAATTGCATGACATGGAAAGAAACCTTTATAGACAGCAGCATTTACTGATACAACATCCTCATTGAGCACACATTAGTGCAGACCCACACACAGGCATCATTACCAAATGACCACTTACTCAGTTAAACTTTTCATGTTTTTGCAAAACGGTAATTGGAATCAAGCTAGCCTTCCTAAGAGTACACGAATATCTCCTTCTCATTCACATCTCCCATTGTAAGATGTCTGCCCAGTCTTTTTTTCTATACCTCAGCAAATCATGTCTTTCTGTCTCTCTCACTCTCACCTTTTAAAAATCCATTTGTGTGTGTGTGTGTGTGTGTGTGTGTGTGTGTTTGCATGCCAGGGGACAACACACTTGACTCAGTTCTTTCCTTCCATCCTGTGGGTTCCAGAGATCGAATCAAGCTGTCTGGCTTGGTGACGAGAGCCTTCACCAGCTGAGCCATTCCATGGGTCCCACTTAAGCAAATCTTAAATCTGCTTCAACAGCCCTTGTCCTCCATCATCTCTAGGGAGCCTTCTTCCACTGACTTCATGAAAGGTCTGTCTTGTGACAACCATTGGACATAAACAGCTTTGACATTTACAACACACAACTTTTATTACTTAATACTCGCTGTAACTATGCTTTCAAAGTCAAGGACTGCGTATTTCCATCCTTAATGGGGCCCAGCATAGCACTGGTGATAAAGAATACATAGTACCTAAAGAACAATGATAAATTTATATATATATTCGAGACAGGGTTTCCTTGTGTAACAGTCCTTGCTGTGCTGGAACTAGCTCTTGTAGACCAGGCTGGCCTCAAACTCACAGGGATTCACCTGCCTCTGCCTCCCAAGTGCTGTGATTAAAGACATGCGCCACCACTACCCGGCCAAATTAAAATATATATTTTGGCCTTCTCCAATCCATCCCTCAACCTCACCCTTTGTTCCCTTAAACAATTAAGCATACGCACACCCTCTTGTATATGGATTCAGTACTCTAGGAGGTGGGGAGTGTACATGTATGCATGTGTTTGTCAGATGAGATGACAGGTGCACTCACAAGGTAACTAATAACTAGTTAGTACAACATTCAGAGTTAAGAACATTGAACACAGAAAATCTGATTCACCACTAGCAATGGACTAGATCAGAACCAATAGACATCCCCAGTATGTTTTATGTTTTCTGGAATACACGCAGATGTAGTGATTATTACAAAAAGAGCAGATAGAATGGGCTTGCAAGAAAAGCTTGTTCTTTGTTTTGTGGGCTTCTCTGAAGGTATTTTCAGTAATGTACTAAATAAGGAGTTGAAATGGATAAATCTGTAAGGTTCTGAAAAAACATATTAAAGGGTCATGGGGGAAAAATGTAGTTATCAAGAGTCTTAAGAAAAGAAACACAATAAAGATTTTGTTTTGTTTTAAGCGAAGAACATGACTTACTCAGTGTAAAACAATTCCTGACAACTAAAAGATCTCAAAGTCAACTTTCTGTTTACTCTGGTGGCTAGATGGAAGCAATAGTATTGATTTGTATTGAAGCATGGTCTAACAAATATAGCACCAGATAATTGCTCATGTGGATAGTATTTTCTGGGGTACTTACCTTACCAAAGGCCCATATAACCAACGTACTCACTGAACTGCTGAGTATTAAATTACCAGGTCAAAAAGTGGCAATAAACACTTTTTAGAAGTCTTTTCTTGACATTTATTTTATTTACTTACTTATTTGTTGTGTTTGCCTGCCCAAAGCTGGTTCTCTACTTCTACTATGTGGGATCCTGGGATCAAAGTCAGCCCACCCAGCTTGATGGCAAGTACCTTTACCTGCTACACCATCTTGTTAGCTCTCATTCTGACGACATTTATATCCCTGTTATCATTATGAAACAAAAATTTGAAATTGCTGTAACCTATACAATGACTCAGTGGGTAACCAAGTAGTTACATGATGATGAATAATTAAACTACACGGACAACAAGAAAATTTCATGAGAGAAGAGAGACCTGAGCTGGATTAGTATTTGCTTGGCAGAGAAGAAAAGGAAGAACACTGCATGTGGGACATGGCGAGGGAAAGATACTAACAAGATGGAGAAAAAAATGTAGCTTCTCCTGGATCAATTAGGAAAGTTTAATTACATCATAAACATATACAGCCAACTTACAGTTTGATACAAGGATAAAAGATGGGGCCCTTGGGGTTCTATTCTACTTCTTTCCACAAACCAGTAAACGACAAATGACTTCCACCACTTTATAAAATTATACAGATATCTGTATTACTTATCTGACCTCATAATTATTTGCTACTAGGACAAAAGAGAATATTTGACAAAAATATTTGTCAGAGTAATTTAGACAAAAGGTATCACTATTCAACACTGGGAATGGGAGACACACATGACAACTACAGAATGAGAATGACCTGACCAGGGATTCCTGGTGTAGGAGGTCCTTCTGTTTATGTGTTGCTTTCATTGGTTAATCGATAAAGAAACTGCTTGGCCTGATAGGGCAGAACTTAGGTAGGTGGAGAAGACATAACTTGGTGGGGGGCAATTCTGTATTCTGTCAATCATGTTTTAAATAAACGCTGATTGGCCAGACAGGAAGCATAGGCGGGAAAACCAGACAGGAAGTAGAGGTGAGAACAGGAGAGTTCTGGGAAGCAGGAAGCTCCCTCGCCATTCCTGTGCAACATATGACGAGAAAGGTACCGAGCCATGTGGCTAACACTGATAAGAACAATGGGTTAAATATAAGTTACAAGAGCTAGTAAGAAGCCTGAGCTAATGGGCCAGTTTATAATCTTATGGAGACCTCTGTGTGATTTTCTATGGGGCTTGCCGGCTGTGAGGTACAGGACGGGACAGAAACCCCAACAAGCCGGCCCTCATGTTACAAGAACTGAATTCTGGGAGGAAGAAAGCAGAGTCAGAGAGCTGCCATGGAGCTGCCAGGTCAGATATGCTGTATCTTTCCTGGTAAGCCATGACCTCATGGTAACATACAGATTAATAGAAATGGGTTAAATCAAGATGTGAGAGTTAGTCAGTAAGAGACTAGAGATAATGGGTCAGGCAGTGATTTAATTAATAAAATTTCTGTGTGGTTATTTTGGGTGTAAGTCTGACGCTGGTCAGCCGGGACAAACAAAGGGCCACCCTTCTCATGCAACACCTTAATTACACACTGAACTTTACATTCAATGCCTAATGGTATTTAAAAGATGGAGAAAGCAGATGTGGGAAACTAGTAACTAGATTCCTCAGGGAATCTCAGGGGCTGGAAAGGGCAGCTAGGAAAAGATTGAGACAGTATGACCTAGATGCTCAGCACCCAAAGTGGGGCTGTTCTGAGCATAATAGATAAGCAGCTAATATCTATGCTGGAACTCATAATATCAGGCCATGGGATAACCCTTGTCATAATATGCATTTCACAGCCACCTTTCCTAAAGGCTATGAGGACTTAAGAGAAGTAAGAAAGCTAATTTGGGTGTACTGAGAAAGATGGATGGCACTTTCTGACAATGAAGGATTGAAATCAGTAAGGAGGTAGGAGGTTGTTTTATAGGTCTATACTATCACAATGACCTAAACCAAGACATAATGAGGCAGGAGTAAAAGACAAGGCAGAAGTATATTGGAAGCAGAATGTTCTCCATTGAATCACAACTAAAATAAGATAATCCTTTATAATTATTATAGCTGTATTTTGAAAAGAACCCAAAGACAAGGCAGTTAAATAATCACTATTTTACAAAACATAAATAAAAAGAAGCAATAGTATTTAAACCCCACTTCATACTTAATGACTCACTGTTTAGCCATGCCTCCATGTACTAAAGGCCAAGATTTAAATTTCTTCTCTTTTTCCAATGCTCTGTCTCAATCTGAGGATTTGTGGAGGCAGGGTTGCCCATTTTCATTCTGAGGTGGAGGTAGGAGCCAGAGGCTGGCTACTTTGCTTTTCTGATCTTCAGGTTGAATCCCAATATCTGTCTCTGGGTTTTTATTATTTATGCTACATCTGGTGCCCAACATTTGGAGGACAAATTCACAAAAAGGCTGTTTTGCCTGTGGCTTTATGGCCACCAGCATAGGCCAGAGCTACATGCATCCAGAGACACTGCTCTACCAGCTAGGTTTTTCTTTTTTCTCCCTGGAAGGTTCTCCCTGAACCCTCTTCTCCGGCTGCTGCCAAATGAGGTAGCTACCTTCAAATCCAGTTAGCTAGAGATTCTATAGAAAGGCAAGCTGTATATATATGGTGACCACACCCTGGATTTATGCCACACAGCTTTGAATGCTTGGGACAGAATTGAGGAAATAGGAAAGAAAACTGAGTCATTTACTAAGGTTATAGAGGGGCAAAAGAAAGCCTTTACAGATTTCTGACAAAGACTGACTTCAGCAGTAAATAGAATGATACCAAATTTAGAAGCTAGACAAATAATAATTGAATCTCTAGCTTTTGAAAATGCTAATTCTCAATGCAAAAGGATAATAAGGCTGTTAAAGGCAAGGTCAGCCCTTTGGCAAATGGATCTGAGATATAACTAATACTGAATTTCATGACCATAATATATTTGGATAAGAGAGTTGGTTTCCAGAGGTCTGAAGAAAAATCAAAATGTCAAGTGTTTCAATTGTGGCAAACAAAGTCTCCTTAAAAGGGACTGTAAACAGGGTGTTCCTAGAAATTTTTCTAAGCATAATTTATTAAGAATACTCCAGCATATGTCTCTAAAACCATAAACCATTTCTTGCTTATTATAATATAAAGCATATTACAGGTAGACCACACAATCCTACAGGCCAGGCAGTTATAGAAAGATCACATTGAACTCTAAACGATATGTTAAATAAACAGAAAGGGATGGTTAATACCCCAGAAATAGACTGCATAATTTGTTATCAACTCTGAATTTTCAAAATGCTAATGAAAAAGGAACAAAAACTGCAAAGAGACATTGGATAGTAGAAAAAAACTACAGAATTAAATCAGCTGATATACTTTAAAGATGTACTGACCTCAACGAAAACCAGGACATATGTTATGTTGGGGAAAGGGTTTTGCTTTTGTTTTTATAGGAGAAGAAAAGCTATGGATACCATCAAAATTGATAAAGATTCAATTTGAACAAGAGACACATCTTAATTCAAATGAATGATAGTTCATCAAACAGCATGGTTGCTTAATCTAAACTAACCTTCACAACTAACCAATGCTTTTTATTTGATCAGATATAACTTGCCAAAAGAGAATCTCCTCAAAATTAGGGTTGGTAAGGGTTTTGTTTCTGTCTTTTCAGGAGAATAAAGGTATCCAGCTAAGGAATCTAAAGACCACTGGACAAATGAGGCATCTGAAGAAAAAGGACAAATAATCAACCAGAAAAAAAAATGTCTCAAGAAAACAAGTAAATTGGCCTATTGGTATATCACATTTCCAACAATGAGCACACCTAACAGAAAAAATTTGGAGTCTCCATAAGAAGGATGGGGCCCCACAACAATGATTCCTCCAGGACTATGATAACACCACTAAGCTGAAAATCACCACATAAAGATCGGCTTTAGACTAAAAACTGCTCATAACAATTTCAAGGTAGCTAGCTAAGATGATCCAGCCTAACAGACTGCTCTAGCCAGAACTGAGACAAGACTTGCACCTTCCCATTACATAGAGACTGAACAACAAATGATGCAGTTACCTCTTCCAGAATTTGACAATTAACCCAAATTTTTCTTTTCAGGATACCCAAAGATACCATGGTCCCCTGACAACAGGAAGTAAATTTAAGAATATGACACCCACAGTCCCAAGAGGCAGGGTGGGTGGTTTTTGGTCATTAAATGGGTTATGGGTATTTGTCATTGTTAAGGTAGATTAGTTACAAGTTGTTATTGGTAATGGTCAGAAAAAAAAAGCTAAACAAAGGAAATTAGTTTTCAAGGTTCTCGTTTTTAAAAAGAAAATAGGGGAATACAGATAGGGATAAAAGGGTAGATTACTGAAACTACTTTGTAAAGAAAACAGGGAGAATATAGGTATGATAAGATAAAATGGTAGATTATTGAATATACTTTTAAAACCAACTACTAGTTTTAAATGGTTTATACTGGATTATACTTTTGTATATGATATTCAAATTTTGTATATTGATACAAATTTGAGATTAATTTTGTTAGAATATACTATACATACATCTCTACTCTTGTTCAAGGTATTATACCTATACAACTCATTTAAGAATGCAATGCAAACTTCTAGTCCTTGAAAATTATTTTAAGCAACTGTTTAGGATAATAAGGAAATGTAGGTTAATAGTTAATCATCTATTATAATCAAACTTGTAGTCACATTAGTTTTTAAGGTCAAACAAAGATATATTTTAGATAGCAGGTCACCTTCAAACACTTCAGAGATCTACAGAATATGGCATTTAAGATGTTTTAATAATATAGGTTCAATTTTTTCATGACAATGAGTCATGTCTGCTCCTGGCAGCACCAATTTATTTCAGTGAAGATAATGGGCTTCAAAGAAACTCCATATGGAGTTTACTTTCTTTGTGACAAAAGTAAGCCATTAGGCAAGAAAATGCCCTTGCCTTGACTGCTGACAGTATGGTGTCCTAATTGGACAAAAAAAAGAGAGTGACTGCCAAACATTGTCAAGACAAGGCAGGACAGCCCTTCAGATTATCCTGCTTCACGGAAAATTCTGTTGGAAATACCAGGCATGTAAGCTGAAGATGGATGCCCCAACATTGCAGAGAAACTTTGGGTGACAGTCCAGGCAGCCAGCTGTTTCTGTCTTTTCTCACATTTTTTGAAAGTCGCTTGCTTGCATTTCCTGCTTACTGAGTTAATAATTATTTCCTTTTTGGGTCTCTGAGGGAGACTAGATAGTTATAGCTTTCCTTGTTTACCAGATGCAGAAAACAAGTTATGATAGAAAGTAAATTAGGTGTAAGACTTTGGGCTCACTAAATAGGATAGATAATGGAGTATGTAGTTTCTCTGAATTTGTCAAATGCAAATGGACTAGACATTGTAGATATATTTATTGCCTATATATACTGTATATAGTTACTGTACTTTTGTGTAGTTTTTCTTATATTAGTTATAGCCTTTTTATTTTAGACAAAAAATGGAAAAACAGTGGCATTATTATTTGTGTTTTAATAAATAAAGCTTGCCTGAAGATTAGTACAAAGCAGCCACACCAGTCAGCCATACAAGCCAGACAGTAATTGCACACACCTTTAATCCCAGCAGTCACACTAGTTAGAAACAGGCTGGGCAGTAGTGGTACACACCTTTAATTCCAGCTCTGGAGAGAAATATAATATGGGAGGAGACAGGTCTCATTCTAAGTCTCAATCTGAGGATTGATCACCCTTTTGGTCTGAGATAGATAAGAGCCAATGGCTGGCTGCTTTGCTTTTCTGATCTTTAGGCTCAACCCCAATATTCATCTCTGGGTGTTTATTATTCGCGCTACAAGTATAAATCCCTCACGATAGGCACTGACCTGCAATAACTCCAGTGAGTCCAATCTGTTACTTGACCTCTAAACCCAACAGGTCACCTAGGATCCTCTGGATTTAGAGCCATGGAAAAGATCCTAAGTATTATTTCACTTGGTTCCAAAATAAGCCTTAAACACAAAGATCAAAGACTACTTTACCGAAAACTAGTGTTCACCATAAAGTTTAAAAATGAAGGGGACCCAGCCTCTTAGGAGAATGAACGCTTCAATGTGTATTTCTGGCACTAAAATATTACCGATATCTTTGTTTAAAGTAGGAAAAGGTAGTTGAATGTTAAGTGTTTGTCTGTCGAAAGGCTATGAGAATATTAGAGGAAATACATGTAATCATCATATCATTAAAACAATAATAGAACAGAAAGAGGAAGAGAGGCAAGTGTACTGATCTAGTCTTAAATTACTTCATCTCTTACACTTAAATGTTTTACAATAAGGTATACAAACTTAACAATGTATAAAACAATTTATGAGGACAATTTAAAATATAGTGTCCTGTTTGAAAACAAAAGTTGACTGTTTCTAACTCTCTCTCTCTCTCATCTATCTCTACTACTCACCTACACCATGACTGACTTAAGGACTCGGTATTAGACACACAGGGCTAGTGTTAGCGTTAGCACTGTCACAGCCGCTGGCAGTCTGGATCCCTGGATTCCTGTCTTTGGCTAAAGTTTCTGAACCTATAAAATGAGGCAGCTAAAAATGAATGCCATCTATAAATTCTAACACATTCTATTTTTTTCTTTGCACATTTAATTTCATCATACAACCTGAGGTGGAAAAACTCCTGATTAGGTTTTCTCAAAGGTTAGTGACATCCTATAAACATAAATTACTTTCCAAGTATGTATCCAACAAGATTATACCTGCTTTAAAAATACTTCTCCTGAAGTACCAACAGAATAGTAAACAAGTGAAACATGCAACATCTATTAAAAGGTCTATATTTTGATAGTTTAAAAGAATAAAAAAAATTTAAAGGCCCTTTATCTGTGACAATATTGAATTATACATCTCTATTTAAATCAAGAAATAAAGTTTAAAACTTTAAGTTTTTAAAAATCCAGTCCCATTATTTTAATGTTATGGGTACTCTGTTCTCTGTCCTTAGTTGCAAATGAAAGCCCAGGCTGGATATTGTCTACAGGCCATCAGTAGGAATATTGTCGAACACTGAGCTACCTTCACAGACAAGTGCTGTGCATTTGAAATCAACACAAGGTATGTAGTCTCAAAATAGTTTAGCTTAAGTACAATGAAAACCCCAAAATTTAGTTAACTATTAGTTGATGAACTTTCTAAAAAACTCATTTGACTCACCTTTGTCCAAGGATGTGCCTTGATTTGAGGGAATTTAAATTCTGTATAATTTGGGTTCATTTCTCTAATTTGCTCCCTTGTTGGTGTTCCCAGGACCTAAACCAAGAAAAACAAATACTGTCAACTTTTCCTACACACACACACACACACACACACACACACACACACACATTGATGCACTGGTTTTACTGAAATAAAAATTTCCAAACAAATAAAATACAAAACTCAATAGATTTTGTGAGAACTTTTAAATTTGTATCAGTCTGTAAACCATGCTATACCACCACAGACTATGATTCTATGGTAAGTAGATTGAAAATGAGTCATAAAAATATTACTAGAAAATATTCCAGGGAGTGGCTTACTAGTTAAGAATACAACTATCTCTATACCAGGAGGTCCTACAACACCACCTGGCCTGTAAGAATGGCCAAACTAAAAAACACTGATGACAACTTATGCTGGAGAGGTTGTGGGGAAAAGGGAACACTTCTGCATTGCTGGTGGGAATGCAAGCTGGTACAACCCCTTTGGATGTCAGTGTGGAGATTTCTCAGAAAATTAGGAAACAACCTTCCTCAAGACCCAGTAATACCACTTTTGGGTATATATCCAAAGGATGCTCAATCGTGCCACAAGGACATGTGGTCAACTATGTTCATAGCTGCTTTATTTGTCATAGCCAGAACCTGGAAATAACCTAAATGCCCCTCGATCAAAGAATGGATTAAAAAAAAAGTGGTACATTTATACAATGGAATACTATACAGCCGAAAAAAACCCCGATAGCTTGAAAACATTATTTTGAATGAGGTAACCCAGACACAGAAAGACAATTATATGTACTCACTCATAGGTGGTTTTTTTGTTTTTTTTTTGTTTTTCGAGACAGGGTTTCCTGTAGCTTTGGAGCCTGTCCTGGAACTAGCTCTTGTAGACCAGGCTGGTCTCGAACTCACAGAGATCCGCCTGCCTCTGCCTCCCAAATGCTGGGATTAAAGGCGTACGCCACCACCGCCCGGCGTCATAGGTGGTTTTTAAACATAAAGTAAAGAAAGTCAGCCTACAAACCACAATCCCAGAGAACTTAGACAATATGGACACTAAGAGAGACTTACATAGATATAAGCTACATGGGAAGGAGAAAGTAGAAAAAGACAAGATCTCCCGAGCAAATTGGGAGCATGGGGACCTTGAGGTAGGATTGAAAGGGGGAGGAAAGCAGAGAAAAATGTAGAGCTCAATAAATATCAATAAAAAATGTAAAAAAAAAAAACCACCTGGCCTCCGAGGTTACCAAACACTCTCATGCTGCAGATACACATGCATGCAAAACAGTCATGCATATAAAGTAAATAAAAAATGACAAAATATTTAAGTAACCCCGGCTTCCTTTCCCATTGTATTCCGACACTGTCTTAGTAGCTATAAGAAGGAAATGCAACACTTAAGTTGGCCAAGCCTAACAATGTTGTAGCCTGAAATCTGTTGGCAAATTTCAAACAGTTTCTTCCTCAAAAGCGAGACTCTAGGCTTGATTCATACATACATAAAAACCAAATTTTAAAAAAAGCTAAAAATTCAAGATAAAATCAAGCAGATTCTACACTGAGAAAGAATGGATTTTCAAAACAAGTTTGATGAAGAAAAAAATCACACTACTTACAATTTAATGGCAGTTTCACAGGAGAGTAATATAATGTTAAATATTTAATTTGTGCTAACAATCAATGAATGATCGGGGTAGTTCTATAAACATTCTGAACAAAGTAAAAACATTCTTTAAGACAGTCTCACTATGTTGCCCTTGCTGGCCTGGAACTCATGGATATCTGTCACCTGAGTGCTGGGATTAAAAGCATACCCAAGCATGCCTAAGCCACACTCTTTAGTTTTTTAATAAACTTTAATTCTCTAGACACCATTAAAACTTTCGTAACTTCATTGGCTTTTAAAATACTTTTCTTCAAAAGATACTCTTAAGAAAGTAGACAACAAAGACTGAGACAAGATGGTAAAATACATTCTTCAACATATCTAGACTTTATCAGGAACTCTACTGATTCATAAAATACTGAAGATATCTTCACTCATGCTCATTGCTTTACAATAGACAAGATCAATCTATGTGCACATTGATGGGAGATGGATACAGGAAAACGTGTCATACATTCACAATGGAGTATTATTTTGCCATAAAACAGATGAACTTCTCTGTCTTTAGCAACAACATGAATAGAACTAGAGGACATTATAATAAATTAAGTTGGCCACAGAAAAAACAATTATCACAAGTTCTACTTATTTAGAAGGCAAAAACTGGCCACTCAGTTTTTACATTTGTAGGAGTGGAATCTACTCAATAGTAGTGATACAAAGTCCCTTAGTTATAGCTGTTAATCAGAACTTAACAGCAGTTTTTATCTTTAAAAAGTGCACTTTAAGAAGCTTTAGTAACTGACTTGTAGATTGTCATTAAATATCCTATCATTATTTTAAAAATCAATTAGGCAAATAAATTTCCTAGCACACTTATTTAAATCCATCCAAACTTGAATTTACTCAGGCTATTAGATGTGGGAAAAAGACATCCAAACATCACAAATGTTCTAGATCTCATCCCCTTGCTAAGCAATGAGCTAGAGTCATTTTTCTACTCTCTGGATTAGCTTTTAAATCTTAAAACCAAAGCACTTCCTAGGCAACTATTTTTTTGTTGATAAAGCTGGAAAATTGAAATATAACACACACACACACCGGTGTAGGAGGGTTCTTCTGTATTTTGTTGTTGCTTTTATTGGTTAATAAAGAAAGCTGCCTGGGCCTTTTGATAGGGCAGGACTTAGATAAGCAGGGAAAAGAGAACAGGATGCTGGGAAGATTGAGTCAGGGAGAGAGCCACGATGAAGCCGCCAGGGTCAGACATGCTGAATCTTCCCAGGAAGCCCACTGCCTTGTGGTGACTTACAGATTATTAAAAATGGGTTGAAATAAGATGTGAAAATTAGCCAATAGAGGCTACAACTAATGGCCAAGCAGTGTGTTAAACGAATCCAGTTTGTGTGTGGTTATTTCGGGCATAAGCTAGCTGGTGGCTGGGAGCTGGGCAGCGGCGGGACACAGCCCACACCCTTATTACAACAGTTTGGCGCCAATGTGGCCAGTTAAATCCACTTAAAAACCTGAGAGAGGGCTTAAAAATGAGAGAGAATTTAACACAGCTTCTTCCAGTTTGTGGATGGCGTGCCACACAGAGATTTCCTGACTCAGCAAAGCAACACTGTGGCAGTTTTAAAATGGGGCTTCCTGGGTGGGGCAGCCAGCTCGAACTCCGGCTATAAAACATTTCAATGGCTTTTGTGGGACTGGATGCTTGTGTGCCCGCTCAGGATCGGGAAGAAAGTATGAGACCATACTATGGCTCAGCTCTTCCTGCCTAGGCAGACGGAGGGATCAAGTCTACTAGAAA
>JAQHUG010000033.1:1112486-1159081 GCA_028555095.1 Dicrostonyx torquatus | reverse complement strand
AACTTTGGGTGACTGTACAGGCAGCGAGATGTCTCTTGTCATTTCTAGAATTTTGGAAATTGCTTACTTCTTGTTTATTTAGTTAATATTATATTCTTCTGGAGTCTTTGATGGAGTTGAAAAATGGATAGTTATAGTTTTCCTTAGTTATGATAAGGGTAGATATAAATATTGTAACTGTAATTCTTACTTGATAACTGTTTTGTTATATGTAACTTTACTATGTTAAAACGAAAGCCTTTCTTTTTTGTTTAAACAGAAAAAGGGGAAATGGTCTAGGAGGGTTCTTCTGTATTTTGTGTTGCTTTTATTGGTTAATAAAGAAGCTGCCTTGGCCTTTTGACAGGGCAGGACTATCAAAAGTCCTAAAAGGATAGGCAGGGAAAAGAGAACAGTATGCTGGGAAGAAGACTGAGTCAGAGAGAGCCCACCAGGAAGTCGCCAGGGTCAGACATGCTGAATCTTCCCGGTAAACCCACTACCTCGTGGTGACTTACAGACTATTAAAAATGGGTTGAAATAAGATGTGAGAATTAGCCAATAGAGGCCAGAAGTAATGGCCAGGAAGTGTGTTAAATGAATCCAGTTTGTGTGTGATTATTCTGGGTATAAGCCAGGGCCAAAAGCAGGCCGGTGGCTGGGAGCTAGCCGCGGCGAGACACAGCCCTCTCTCCTTATTACAACACCCCCCTTTCTTTAATCCTTATTTCTAGTCTGGGTGTGGTGGCACCCACCTTTGACGGCAGCACTAGGAAGGCAGAGGCAAGTGGATCTCAGCCTGGTCTACATAGTGAGTTGTAGGCCAGCTGGCCTTTCTACAACTGCTCATGAAGGGCTACAGAAAGACAAGTGATGTGATCTACAGGCCAGTGTAGGTTTGTGAGCCATACTTCCACTCACTCTTCAGCTCTGGCGCTGTAGCACAAAAGCAACCACAATAGCGCGTGTGTAAAACCGGATTCAAGTCTGGGTCCTAGTTGGCTGACCACTTATCTATTTCAAACATTTTTTTTTTTTTTGGCATGAAACATGGAGGCCTAGAAGGAGTATGTTTTCAGAGGTAAGAACTAGCTAGAGATAGAACTTGATGCTTTCCAGAGGGAGATGGGCTATAATGGTTAGCAGGGAAGTAACAGTTTGGTTTCTAATTGTAGTGGTTATATGCAGGAAGTGAGCTGACACAGACATTTAGTAAAGAGAATTGGGGCTGAGGAGGTAACTCAGTTGGTGAAGAACCTTCTGCAAAGCAAGCATGAAGACCTGAATATGACTTCTAAAAATGCAGGTGAAAAAGCCTGGCCTGGTAGCATGCTGTTCTGGGAGGTCGAGGGGCAGAACCCAGGGGCACACTGGCTGTTAGCCTGTCATATAAGGCAAGTTCCAAGTCAGGGAGAGACCTTGCCTCAAACAACAACAAAAAAATGGAGTGGGGCTCCTGTGTCTGACAAGTGGCACACAAATCGTACTCTGGCCACCGTAAGACACAGGTACGTAGGTGCAAGCACATGGACAAAAGAGAAACTGAAAAAGAAGACTGGCAAACTGCCTTCTAAAAGTTTATTTTTATGCCTACAGACAAAAACTACACCCAGTCTTAATCAGAGAAGTTTCTCTTTATAACAAACAACAGTAAATATAAAGACTCATGGGTACTTAACATGCTGAGGGTAAGTGACCACCAAGTGCTCAATGCCAACCAGGGTATTTATACCACTCCCTCTAAGATTCTTGGAGAAAGAATGAGCAAAAAACAGGGGAAAGGGTTGTGAAATGCTGTCATCTGGGTGCGAGATAGACACTGCAATAATAATCTCTCAGGAACTGGACTGCTGCGTAAGCCTGGGCCCATCAACAGTCACCGTGGACCTGAGGCAGGTGGGTGGGGGAGAATGCTGCCCTTCCTTGTTGGCCGCTGTCACTCTCTGCAGTTGTGCTCTCACTGGAGAGCCTAGCAGGCTCCAACAAATAGATCCAAACCCACAGTCACTCAGTGGGTCACAAAGCAAAGCAAAACAATGTGAGAGACTTGTAAGGAGGAGGGGATACTGACGTGGATGATAGGGGGTAACAGAATAAGAGTGATTTTAATTCACTATATACTTGTATGAAATTGTCAAAAGAACAGATTTAATAAAAGTTTTCAAATAAAACAATTTTAAAGGCATTAAAAAAAGAATAGGGCTGAGATAGAAGTTGGTCCCATGAAGAACAGTATCATGGAAGTCAAGGGAGGTAGATGGGAGATACAAAATGTTTGTCCCTAACTCTTTAAAATGGTTTCCCTAGAAATAAGGCAAACAATAAGGGCGAGTTTGTAAAACTGTCAGTTTCTGGATCAGGGATGTAACAGTAGTCTACCTGCTGGGCAGCACAAGGGCTGGGTTTGATCACCAGCACAGAAATCAAAATTAAAAGACAAAATCTCTTGAACTTTATTGTATCTTGAAAACAAATGAATTTTTTGAGTTGTGTCAACATTTATTTATAATAGTAACAAAAATAACAAAGATAGTAAATTGTAAAATAAAATGGTTAAGTCTCAAATCCTGGGACCAATGCCTGAGGTACCCATTTAACATATCAAAGCAGACCTGGCCTCCTCGTCCACCCAGCATCCCTCAGTCCCTATCTGTTACAGGATATGGCTGGCATACCCCAACCTATACCCAGAACTCTCCAGCTCAGGGGCTAGACTGCTCTTCCCTATATCTTCCTTTTATCAACAATAAACTTTCTCCTCCACCATACCTAGGAGCAGATCTCTGTGAGTTTAAGGCCAGTCTGGTCTACACTGCAAATTCCAGGCCAGCCAAGGATAGAAAAGTACACAAAGCCACAAAAACAAAACAAAAAAAATCCCCTAACAATAAAAAATAAACAGGCTTCAGAAGAAATTTCTATAAGCAAAATGATAGTATATACTATTAGGATTATAACAGGTAGAAGAGCTATTAAAATGATACTGAAAAAGATGAGGAGATATAGTTGACACCAGGTTGTATGTGAAGTGGTACATTACTATTATTATTTAAAAACAGACTGACATTTTAAAAAGCCATAGTTTTAATCCTAGAATACCTTCTGAACAACACAACAAAGAAAAAAGGCTTAAAAAGCCATGATAGTTGATCATTACTGCCATCTCGACAGGATTTACTATCACCAAGGAAGACACACATCTCTAGGTGTCGCTAAGCTGCGATAAGCAGGGTCCTGGCAGGCTAAATACCACCATTCATTGCTCTCTGCTTCTTGCCTGAGTGAAATGCGAAGAGCTGCCTGTGCTCCTGCTACCATGCCTTCCTCACCATGATGGGACTATGTCCTCTGACTGTGAGCCAAAATAAACCCTTCCTTATGTACTTTTGTCAGATATTTTGTCATAGCAATAAGAAAAATAACTAATAAAGAGGAAAACAGAAGCAATACCTGGTGGTTCATACCTCCAATCCCAGCACTTGGGTGCTAAGACAGAAGGACTACCAAGTCTGGTCTATACAACAGGTCCAGACTAGACAAGGCTAGCTAGCTAGTAAATTCCCTATCTAAAGTACAAAACCAAGGTCAGTCTGGTCTACAGAGCTTGTTCCAGGACAGGCAGGGCTGTCACACTGAGAAACCTGTCTCAAAAATCCAAAATAGATGGTAGACAGACAGACAGATAGATATAGGTAGATAAAATAAAATATAAAACCAAGTAAAACATAAGCCAAGAGAGTCCCTGAAGCCACTGACATATTACAAACACTAGGGCCCAAATACTTGTGCATAAATCAACAACAGCAAAGATCAGTACAAAACCAACACAAAAAAAGGTGGGTTAAAGTGCCACACTGCAGTGAGAGGAGGAATAAACTCCTGCAAACATCTGGAAGGAAAGCAAGGAGCTGATGTTTACTGAGAGAAATCTAGGAGGCAGATGGGACAGTAGCAAATTCTGTTCACAATGGCAGCTAAGTTAGAAAGCAGCATGCTAATAAAAATAGTACTCATTGGTTAAGAAATGAATGACAATGTAAATCTAAAAGCCAGTGAGACACTATGACAACTGGGTATAATTATATAAAGTCAACACCACAAGTAAAAAACATTTTAGTAACTTAGCCATTACAGCTCACCTTCAAAACCACATTTTAATAGGTTAGAGAGTATTTCACCTGATTTGCTATGGCTAACTCTGAGCTTTGAAACTGGACAACTAAATTTTTTTTTTCATTTTATGGACAGGATGTTTAATAAGGGCCTTATCATTTCAGACACAAAAGGAGGTTCAGTTGAATTTTAAGGAAATGGCATTATTATTTTAGTCTCCAAGAAGCCTTGGTGGAAGTTATCCATTCACAAAACTAAGAATACTATTTCTGGATTTCTTAAAACTTGAGTCCCTCCATAACTTAAACTAGTCCTAAAAGTTTTATGCGCTTTTCTCCAGGCATGGCATTTCACTGTCCTGGTTAGCTTTAACTGCAAACTTGATGCATTTTAAAGTCACCCGAGAAGGGAGTCTCAACTGAGGAACTGCCTGGGGGAGACTGGTCTGTGAGCATGTCTATGTACTTTTCTGAATGTTAATGGTTTCAGGAGGGCCCAGGCCATCATGGGTGGCAGCACTTCCTGGGCAGGTGGGCTGGGCCATGTAAGAAAGCTAGTTAGGCGTGGGATCTGCCAGGGAGTCACAGTAGCACTCCTCCACATTTCTGCTGGACTCCGTTGGCTGTGAACGGGTTTCCTGATCAGAAGTAATGGCCACATGACACTACAGCAAGCAGGCCTGCCATCCTGACTTCCTCAATAACTGAATGTGTCCTAGAAGTGTGAGCCAAATAAACCCTTTCCTCATCCAAGGAGCTTTGGTCAGAATGTTTCATCACAGTTAACAGAAAGGAAACTGGATTATTCCCATAATAAAGGAGGAAGGAATAATGATAAAATTATCACTCAAATGGAAGAGGAACCATTCTTCTATTGTAATAGAGTTTATGACCTTTCTATCTAGGCAAAAGTACCTTCTGTTGCTCACCATTCTCTGACATCATAAAGAAGAGGAGAAAGATTAAAAGAATCAGGGACCTATCTGCTTTGGAATGTTGTTCATCCCTTAAACAAAATCACTTCAGTTGTATCTGGTCCCAGCCACATTTCTTATAGCTATTTTTTTTAACCCATCAGCTACAAATCAACCTCCACACAGAAAACATCAAAACAGAAACTGAATTTATAGTTTCAGAGAAGCAAACAAAGATCATAGTAAGCATTAGAAAGCTCCAAAACAGGTGCTTCTCCCACAAGCTTTATTAAACAACAAACTAGCTCAAATACACATGCTTCTTTCATTGGGCTTCTAAAAAATTTTTTTGAGATTATAGCATTTCCCCTTTTCTTTTCTCCCCTCCAAACCCTCCCATGTATCACTCTTACCTTTGCTCCCTTTCAAATTCATGGCTTCTTTTTCTTAATCACTGTTTCTTACACACATGCACGCACACACATACACACACTTTCAGGGGTGACCATATTGGTTGGATAACCAATTAAGTGTACTCTTCCCTGGGAAAGACTATTTCTCCAGTCCTCAGAATTCCTTAGTTGCCTACAGTTTTTTTTTATATAGGGTTGAGGACTCCAGAGCTTTCCCCCAGGGCTTCCTAAAAATGACCTGAACAAGGACTACAGGAAGAGACATGCCCAGGAGGTATTAGTTGCTCTTTACGGCTCAACACCAGAGGGCACCAAACATCAACAATGGAGCTGTGCAGGCTGCTAGTTTTGTTTAAAGCTACTGTAGAGTAAAGAAGCCATAATAAAAACGTTACTCCTCTGCTTAAAATTCTGCAGTGGCTTTCTAACTCCCTAGCATACAGGACATTTCTATGGCCCACAGCTCTAGATTCCTCTTTCCTGGTATACTCACATTCTATCAACTCCACCATTCACATTACCACACTGTAACTAAAACACACAGCAGACCTGGTTTCAGTTAAACAGCTAAGCACTAGTCTTCTTTCAATAGTGGATGCATTGTTTTCTTATGAAGCCTTTTCAGACAGCATCATCTCCAATGGGAATCCAGCCTTTGCCTTTGGAGAATGATCAACCATCTGTGGTAAACACTCCCTCTCCCATTGTTCCTGGTTGCTTCCTTCCAATCTCCCTTTGAATTCCTTCAGTGCAAGAATCTCTACATTCCGGGCCCAATACCAAGACAAAAATCCTTCACTGACTCAACAGATGTAGTTAAAGAGGTGAATACTTTGAAAGATTTTTTAAAAGGACATGTGGTGTGCTGGCTAGTTTTATGTTACCGTGACATGGAGGAATTCTCAATTCAGAAAACACCACCATAAGACTAGCCTGTAGAGAAGTTTGTAGTGCATCTTCCATGATTGATGCTCCATGTGGGAAGGCCTAGTCCACTGTGGGTGGTGCTACCCCTGGGTTGGTGGTTCTGTGTACTTTAAGAAAGCAGGCTAAGTAAGTCATGAGGTGCAAACCAGTAAGCAACATTCCTCCATGGCCTCTGCATCAGTCCCTGCCTCTAGAGTCCTTCCTGCCCTGACTTCCCTCAGTGATGGAGTATGACCCAAGGGCTGTAACTTAGAAATAAACTCCATCTTCACCCATTTACTCAGTGACGAACACTGATTAATTTTCAGGTTGATTTCAAATCTTAGTTACTGCAAATGATGCTGCAATGAACATGGGAAAGTACAGCATCCACACACTCAAGGGAGAGAGGACTTCATCATGTTGTAATTCAACTTTTAGTCTTCTAAGGAACCTCCAAATACGTCTTCCATACTGTCGTGCTAATTCACATTCCCACTAACTGCATAAATGGCTCTCTCTTCTTCACAGAAGTGTAAGTGAGGAAAAGGGGTTCCAACTTTATTCTTCTCTACATACATATCCAGTAGT
Source organism: Dicrostonyx torquatus (assembly GCA_028555095.1). Classification (NCBI taxonomy): domain Eukaryota; kingdom Metazoa; phylum Chordata; class Mammalia; order Rodentia; family Cricetidae; genus Dicrostonyx; species Dicrostonyx torquatus. The sequence continues at coordinate 1,152,166 of JAQHUG010000033.1, read as the reverse complement.
CTAAGAATTCCTGCCTCTGATGACTGTTTTCTCCTACTGAACTATCTTGGAATCCATGACAAAAAAAGTCAATTACCTATAAATATACAGATTTCTTTCTTTTTGGGGTGCATTATGTGAAACTCCCAAATAATCAATAAAAATATATTTGGGGGAGAAAAGGTTCAGGGTCCTAATAGTACTCGAAGTTCAAAAACACACAAAAAAATATTTCTTGACTTTCAATTATATCCCATTCATCTGTTCTATAATTACTGCAACTGAACAGTTAGTCTTGAGACTAGGACATGAGTCTTCCAATCTATTCCTTATCAAAAGTATTTTAGATATCAGTCTTTGCTTCATAAATAAATTTATATTTGGGAACAAATCCCTGTCCTCCCTTAAAAAGTTGACTATTCTGGGGCTGCAGAGATGGCTCAGAGGTTCTGAATTGCTCTTCCAGATGTTCTGAGTTCAATTCCCAGCAACCACATGATTGCTCACACCCATCTGGTGCCCTCTTCAGGCAGGCATGTATGCAGACAGAACACTGTATACATAAAATAAATCCTTTTTTAAAAAATTGACTCAAGATATCTTCTTCCCTGCTCCCATATCCACCCTTCCTTTAGGTACTTGGGCAGTAGAGGAGAGGGTGCCTAACCTGGCCTTGTCCCATAGTCATACTGATGAATATCTTGAATATCACCACAGAACATTTGTCCAGTGATGGATGGAGATAGAGACAGAGACCCACATCAGAGCACTGGACTGAGCTCCCAAGGTCCAGTTGAAGAGCAGGAGGGAGAAGATGAGCAAGGAAGTCAGGGTGGAAGTTGGTCCACCTACTGAGACAGTGTGCCTGATCTAATGGGAGCTCACCAAAGCCAGCTGGGCTGGGACTGAACGAGATGTGATCAAACCAGACTCTCTGAATGTGGCTGACAATGGGGGCTGACTGAGATGCCAATGATAGTGGCACTGGGACCTGTCTCTACTGCATATATTGGCTTTTTGGGATCCTAGTTTGTTTGGATGCACACCTTCCTAGGCCAGGATGGAGAGGGGAGGGCCTTGGGTTTCCCACAGGGCAGGGTACCCTGCCCTCTTTTAGGACTGGAGGAGGAGGGGGGGGAGGGGGGGAAGGAAAGGAAGTGGAAATTTTGAATGGTATTATTTACAAAGCAATAAAAAATAAAATAAATGTATCAAATATTAAAAAAAATTGACTCATCTGTGAGAATGTAAACCACTGACATAAAAGTGGAAAACTGTTTGTCTGCTATATATTCACAGGAACCAAACATTTAAAAAATTTCTAGGCGAATCTCTGCGTGAGTGGAGCAGTCAAGAAAGAAGGAAGGGAGATGGGAGATATCTGGAAAACCTTGGATTAAACCAAAGCCCAAATAAACAGCAGTCCTGTTTCAGAAGTTCTAAAAGTATCATTCCCTTTGAGACACAGCATCTGCTTACAATGCCCAGTTCTTCTCTCAAAAATAAAGTACTACTCACTCCCTTTGAAACACATGATTCTGTTTACAACGCCCTATTCTTATCTCAAAAATACTGAAAAGTATTTTGTACAATTTAAAGTCTTCTACAAGATTGCTTTAAGGAAAAAAAAAAGCAGTATTGTTAATAAGGTTAAGGGTTCAGTCTAAAAGTAAAAAAATGGCTACCAATCAAGTCCAAATGGATCAAAGTCCTCAACATAAAGCCAGCCACACTGAACCTCATAGAAGAGAAAGTGGGAAGTACACTTGAACGCATTGGCACAGGAGACCACTTTCTAAATATAACCCCAGTATCACAGACACTGAGAGAAAAAATTAATAAATGGGACCTCCTGAAACTGAAAATTTCTGTAAAGCAAAGGATACGGTCAACAAGACAAAATGACATTCTACAGAATGGGAAAAGATCATCACCAACCCCACATCAGACAGAGTTCTCATCTCCAAAATATATATATAAAAAAACTCAAGAAATTGGTCATCAAAACAACAAATAATCCAATAAAAAAAATGAAGTACAGACCTAAACAGAGAACTCTCAACTGAGGAATCTAAAATGGCTGAAAAACACTTAAGGAAATGTTCAACATCCTTAGTCATCAGAGAAATGCAAATCGAAACAACTCAGGGATTCCTATAAGAATAGCAAAGATCAAAAACACGAATGACAACTTATGCTGAAGAGGTTGTGGGGAAAAGGGAACACTCCTGCATTGCTGGTCGGAATGCAAGCTGGTACAGCCCCTTTGGGTATCAGTGTGGCGACTTCTCAGAAAATTAGGAAACAACCCACCTCAAGACCCAGTAATACCACTTTTAGGTATATATCCAAAGGATGTTCAGCAGCGCAACAAGGACATGTGCTCATCTATGTTCATAGCAGCATTGTTTGTCATAGCCAGAACCTGGAAACAACCTAAATGCCCCTCAACCAAAGAATGGATAAGGAAAATGTGATACATTTACACAATGGAGTACTACACAGCAGAAAAAAATAGCGACAGCTTGAATTTTGCAGGCAAATGGATGGAGCTAGAAAATATCATATTGAGTGAGGTAACTTAGATACAGAAAGACAATTATCACATATACTCACTCATAAGTGATTTTTAAACATAATGCAAAGAAAACCAGTCTACAAATCACAATCCCAGAGAACTTAGACAACAATGAGGACCCTAAGAGAGATAGATATACATGGATCTCATCTACATGGGAAATAGAAAAAGATAAGATCTTCTGAGTATATTGAAAGCATGGGGACCTTGGGAGAGGGTTGAAGGGGAAGAGAGAGGCAGGGAGGGAGCAGAGAAAAATGTAGAGCTCAATAAAAATCAATGAAATAAAAAAAAATGGCTACCAAAAAGTGGTCTCAGCTGCATAACTCAACTAAACAAGACTGAAAGAAGATGACCAACCACTGGCCTTTTCAACTGTATCTGGACACAGGGACATTGAGCCTCTATTTCTCCTTATATTAAAAGAAAATTTTTTAAAATTATGGAATAGATTTTAAAATAATTTAATCATGGGGCTGGAGCGATGTCTCAGTGACTAACATCACTGGCTGCTCTTCCAGAGGATACAGGTTTGATTCCAGAACCCATGTGGCAGCTCACAATGATCTATAACCCCAGTTTGAGGATCCAAGGGATCAAACACCTTCTAGCTTCCGGGATCACTATGCACACAGGTATTACACAACTGTACAAGCAGGCAAAAAAAAGTTTCATATGGTAAACATAAAAATAAATCTTAAAAAACATAAATGTTTATTTCTTATTTTTAAAACCTGTTCCATACCACAGCAGGCTAAATAACTTACAATTTCTTTCTCCTTTTTGATCCCTATTGTGTGTACACGTATACATGACAGTCCAAGGTCAGCAACCATCCTTGGTCACTATTCCACAATATTCATTACATAGGGTTTAAATCTAAACCAGAGCTTGCATATATGACTACTTTTCCCAACCAGCTTACTCTGAGCTCTCTTGGTAGAAAATGTCAGGCCCAGTCAACACTCACACAGGCTTCTGAGGACTCAAACTCTGATTCCCGAGTTTGTACATGTTTTCACATCTGGATCATTTCCCCACTGCTTAAAAAAATTGTTTGTTTTTTGGGTGTTTGTGTGTATGGCATTTTTGGTTCAAAAGTATACCTAAACCATCTCACCTTGATGATTTCCACCAACTGATCCACACCACTGTCCCCAGGAAATATTGGTTGTCCTAGCAACAACTCAGCCAACACACAGCCTGCAGACCATACATCTGAAGAAAAAAAAAGGGGTGTGTGTGTTACAACACTATAATTTGAGGTGAAATCTGTATTTTATTTTTACCACATAGCACTGGTTATATCCAAATGACAATAATTTAGTCAGAATGAGTGATGGTTTCATTCCAAATATTGCCAATTAAAAAAAATCTATTCATATGCTTGAACCCTTTTTATTTTTTAACAAATACATATTTTTTATAAGTATTCATCTCTTACAGTATGTGAGTAAAGAGAAGCAGAGACAAAGAGACACACATAGAAAAACTGGGGCTGACTCACTGTGTAAGCCCTAGGTTGGCTGGAATTCACAAGAGATCTGCTTGCCTCTGGTTCCTGTGTGCACATACAGATCTTAAGCAGCCTTAGGAACCAAGATCAGGGCTGGAGAGACAGCTCATCCATTAAGAACACTTTCTGCTCTTGCAGAGAACCTCATTAGACTCCCAGCATCCAAATGATGGTTCACAACCATCCATAATTCAAATTTTAAGAAATTCAACATCCTCTCCTGACCTCCACAGGCACTAAGTATGCATGTGTTGTGTGTACATATGCAGGCATATATATGTATGTATGTATGTATGTATATATATATATATATATATATATAGTGGTATGTATACAAGCAAAACACTTTATACACATAAATTTTAAAAACTTTAAGAAGAAAGCATCTTAGATCTAAAAATGGGCCAAATCCATGCTTGTTTAGGGTTCCAAAAGTCTTGGTTTACATAAACGTTCGATGTGTCAAGTGATTTGATTGTAATTATTTTAGGTGAGCCTGGCACAACTCAATAAAGTATCTTACATATAGGTATATATAGTGTAGATAGCCAATATCAAACATTTGAATAAGACACTAATCAATTAGAATATCAAATGACATTCCTAAGGACAAAGGGTTAAATTTGTTCTTGGGGACCACTGAGTTAATAAATATACTAAGAAAGTCACCTTCTATTCCTACAGTACTTTAGTAACATTTTATTTACTCCTCATAGCAACCATGAAAAGTAGGGAGAATTAGCCATCATCTTCATTTTACAGCTCAGAGAGAGGATACCTGATGTCAGTCTCAGCTTCCCAACCCCATGCACACACAATTAATATATGAAATAAAATCATTTTGTTCCTTATCAAACCTAGCCTTAAGTTTGATGGATTTTGTCTTGCTTTTCAGGTCCAGAGAGTCATGGTCTTTGTGCTGACACAGCAAATGTACTAGAACAGCTAAGACAGGTTAATGAAGATTTCAACTCTCTCTAATCCTTGTATCACTAGACATCTCCAGTGAAACTTTTAAACAACCAGTGGGTGTAGCTGAAATAACGAATTAAGTTGACCGAAAATTAAGTAATGCATATAGTAGAAATTCAAAAATATTATTGTCCTATCAATTACAGTATTAACAATTTAAAAGTAACATTATTAATTAATCAATTATCTAACTAGGTATCAGGCTCACAAGTAAATATTTCAGGAGAACTAGAAAACTAATACAGGACCCATGAGATAGCTTAAGAGATAAAAATTCTTGCATTGCATGGCTGAAGGCCTGAGTCTGATCCACAGAACCTACATAAGGACAGAGGAGAGAGCAGACTCCAAAGTTGTTCTCTGACCTCCGCATGTATGCCATGGCAATGGCATGCGTCTTCCTGCCATTCATCCCTGCGTCATTAATCTTTTAAAAAAAAAACTTAACAAAAAGGCTATAGTACTTACACTTCATTTGAAACTTTAAGTTCAAAACAAATGCATTAACCAACTACAACACAAAATAATACTTTTATAACTCGAATAATAAAAAGCATAAAAATAGAAAAATACACATTAAATTTTAAAAGGTTAAAAAAATTAGTTCTACACATTTCTGCAAAAATGTACTGCAGCCATGCCCTTTCCCTGTTGGAGAAACTCTAAGAATTAGGGCACTATATTCGGGTTTTGTACTCACCTATACTAGAGGTATAATCAGTGGCTCCAAAGATCAACTCTGGTGCCCTATAGTACCGAGAACAGATATATGAAACATTCGGTTCTCCTCGGACCAGCTGCTTTGCACTAATGAAAAAATAGAAATAAAAAGCAATATTTAAATCCATACATCAAAGAAACAAGCATTTCACACACCACATTTACCTAAGCCTCAGAAGACTGCAATAATGCAATATGCCCTAAGTCCCATGCCTTAAGTCCCAGCACTCCACTGGGAGGCAAAGGCAGTGAATTTCTAGGACAGACAGGGCTACAGAGAGACTCTGTCTCAAAACCAAAATAAACAAGGTCCACTTTTAATTGACAAATTAAATTTTAATTTGACAAATTTAAATTTTTTTTTTTTTTTTTTGGTTTTTCGAGACAGGGTTTCTCTGTGGCTTTGGAGCCTGTCCTGGAACTAGCTCTTGTAGACCAGGCTGGTCTCGAACTCACAGAGATCCACCTGCCTCTGCCTCCCAAAACTGACAGCTTTTACAGCCTGGATATTCTACCCCCTCAGTACTGATGAAGCTAATCTTTTCTTTTGCAAGTGAGAGGTTTTTGACTCTTTAACTTGTGACCTCAGCGATTCTGGTCCTTAGACACTCCATCCCTTCCTGCTACTGCCAGGCCTTTCTTCACCTAGTAAAAAATTAAGGAGAGCTTCTGACTCTGAGTTTCTGCCACCCTAGTACCTAAGAGCATAGGGTGTCTCCAAAGTCCTAACTCCGAGTTGGTATGAATGAGCTAGTTCCACACCTGTGTAAATTCCTTCTCCAACTTGTCAGAACAAAGCCTCTTTCCATCCCAAGAGAATCCCAGTGCCAACAGTGCTCTGACAGCACTTAGCAGCCGCTTTCCACAGCGAGGCACTGCATAACTAATAAGTCCTAGCTGAACCAGGCAGCTTTTCCTACATGAAATATGCTGTGGGGCTCCATTCCAACCATCAAATGTGAGCATTAGATGCTTACTTTCAGAGAGCCACAGCCTGCAGAGTGAGATACTGGGAGGGTTTATAATCAGAAAATTGCAAACAGGGAGGTTTGAACAAGGTGCAGAATGAGAGGAAGAACGAATTTACTGACAGAGCAGATTTGTTTACTTTTTTCCAGTATCTTCCTGTACCCAGGGAAAATATATCTGTTGTTAATTCCACAATTCACTCTGTGGTTTGGTGTAAAGTCTATATAAAAGACATAGAAGTAAGATACCAGCAAGTATGGGTCAATATATAATCGGTGGTGCTAAACTGAAAAAGAAGCATTTCTAACAAGGATGGAAAAAAATTAGACAGGAGAGAATCCAAGTTATAAAGACAGATGTTTCAGAACAAAAGGGAGAGTTTTGCTGGTGGCTGTCACAGTGTGTGTGATGCTCTATCCTACTATGGACACAAGCCTGACTGCATGTTGGAAGGCTTACAGCCACTGACTACCAAAAGCGAAAGCATCAAGTTTTTCTACCAAGAAACAGTGTATGATCAAGAAATCGGTTTAAGAAATCAAACTAAATACTGTTTCTCGATGTTGTACCTCACTTCTAAATTGAGGTTAAAGTGAAGTTAAAAGGATATGTGTGTGTAACTTAAAAAATTTATTTCTAATGAAAATGGAACAAACACACACACATTACATAAACTCAAGCAATACAAAGATGAATGAGTATGCAAGTTTCTCAAGTATATAATAATCTGAAAAAAGTCCCATCCCACAAGAAATCATGTATGGGACATTACATATTAATTTAGAAATAAGCCATGTTCAAGCATGCATGTGTTTTACACCATACTCACCCCCGTATTTTTAAAACAAAAGCACACACTACCCTACTCCTGCAGTCCTAATGGGGCAGCAGTTCTCTTTTTGCATGGGTTTACTATGTGGCTTAGCTCAGCCTCAAACTAATGGTCTCCCAGAAACACCTTAGTCTGCCGAGCACTTGGATTATCAGCAGGTGTCACCACAGTCATCAGCTTGAATGTTTGTGCTCCTGTGGACGTCAGGGAACAACTTGCAGGACCAAGTCAGTTCCAGGGATCAAACTCAAGTTGTCCATCTTGATAGCAAATGCCTTTCCCAAGTGAGCAATCTTGCCAGCCCCTGACTTTTCTCATCTAATACTTCCTAGACGTCATTCCCTTCCAGTTCAGGCAGCTCCCTCATGTTTTCCTCAGGGGCATGTATAACACTGTATTTGTATATATCATAATTTGTTTGGACATTTTATTGCTACTAGATATTAATAAGCAATGCTATATTTAAAAAAAAATCTCTAAACATACTTAATCTCTCAACATGTATAAGGAAATAATCCTCAAAAGTTACATGTTAAATGAAAGTTACACAAATTTCTTATTCCAATACAAATTATCAAAACCATTCTCACATGGAACTACAATAATTCATAATCCCTGAGACAGGATTACAGGGCCTAGACTGCCACTGTAATATACTGAAGAGAGTATGAGGGAAGGGGAAGTGAGTAAGAAAACTAGCTCACCTTCCAAAGTCACAGAGCTTTAATACAGCTGTATCAGGATCCAACAGGAGGTTCTGTGGTTTAATATCTCGATGGCAGATTCCAAAGGAATGGATATAGGCTAAACTTCTGAACAGCTGATACATATACAACTGGAATAAATAACAGACATTAATTCAATACCTCTGTTTTCAAACATTGCTGAATCATTATCAGTAAATGAGTGACATTCTTGGCAGAACTTGGAAATGCTGAGGATTATTAGTGCACAGTTTACCCCAAACAAGTTTCATGCTATTTCTATATAAATTAGGAAATCAAAGTATCATAAAACATTTATTGCTGGGCGGTGGTGGCGCACACCTTTAATCCCAGCACTCGGGAGGCAGAGGCAGGCGGATCTCTGAGTTTGAGACCAGACTGGTCTACAAGAGCTAGTTCCAGGACAGGCTCCAAAGCTGCAGAGAAACCCTGTCTCGAAAAACAAAAACAACAACAACAACAACAAAAAAAAAAAACAAAGAAAAAACATTTATTTATGCTATTCTTTAGTAATTTAGAAAAGGATCCAGGTATGGTGGCATACAACTGAGGCAGGGGAAGTCTAAGTTTAAGGCCTACCTGGGCAATTCAGTGAGACCATATCTCAAATTAAAATGTAAAGAGGCCTGGGAATGTAGCTAAGCAGTAGAGAACTTGCCTAGTAGGCACCAAGTCCAGGGCTTAATCCCTTCACCCACTTTAACATCTCACCTCAAGACAGCTGGATAGGGTTTTTTTTTTTTTTAACTTAAAACACAGATGAAGAGCTCAGAGAGAGACCATAAAAGCCATATGGGTGATAGCAGCTTTTAAATCAGAAGCCAGGTTCATTATTCTTTCTAGTATCTCAAGCTATAAAAGCATAGTGTCATGTTTAGAATCATTTATCTTTCTGAAATGTTAGGTTTTTTTTTTTTTGTCTTTCCGAAATCATTGATCGAGGCCTTGGAAGACTCACAGGTAGAGTAAGAAATCTAATCAACTGCGTATTGAGACATCAGTAACTCTGCTAGTAAGTAGTATTATCATCTTTCAGAATAATGTAGATTTCCAATGCCATTTTAATAACAGAGGTCGGGAAATCTCTGAGTTACTGCCATTTTGGTCTATAGAGTGATCTTCAGGACAGCCAGGGCTGCACAGAAAAAGCCTGTCTTGAAAATCCCAAACAAACAGATGTTACTGACAATGTGATGGTAAATCTTCTTTTATTGTTTGTTTGTTTTGTTTTGTTTTTTTGAGTCAGGGTTTCGCTGTAGTATTAGAGCCTGTCCTGAAACTAGCTCTTGTAGACCAGAGCTGGCCTCAAACTCACAGAGATCTGCCTGCCTCTACCTCCTGAGTGCTGGAATTAAAGGCATGCGCCACCACCACCTGGCTAATGGTAAATCTTAATTGCTAGCTAGCTTGATGGTACTTAGAATAACCACATCTGTAAGGGCATTTCTAGACATCTGGATGTGGGATACATTATTCAATGGGCTAAGTTCCTGAACTGAACACCAGAAGAAGGGGAGCTCACACACCACATATCCTCTGAACATGACACGGCTGCCCTATGCTCTCCCACCTTGATGCACCTTATCCTTCAGAACTATTAGGACACATAAACTTCCTTCCTTGAGTTCCCTTTCTCTGTTACATTGTCAGAGCAACCAGAAGTATCTTGATTGTTTTAAAGCTTTGAAAAATATACCGATGTAACTCCTTCAATATTCTATTTATTTCAGGACCAACATAGTGATTCATTTTTTTTCTTTTTTTCCTTCCTCCCACCCTCCCTCCTTCCTTCCTTATGTATTTACTTATTTATCTGTAATCTCTCCCAGGACAGACTCCGGCTTTATACAAGCTGGCTTCATCCCATCACCCCCTTACTCCAGACTGCCGAGACTGTAGACGCGTGCCCCTTACCCAGTCAGGCTCACTTTAAATCTTTCTACACGCTTACTTTATGAGCTCTACTCCCAGTTAACACCAAGGAAATCGTTGCTGTAATGATTCAAATCAAGAGACAGTAGCATCTGATTTAAAAAACAAACATACAAAAACAATAGATTGGTGGTGGTGGCACTCTGTGACTTCAAGGCCAGCCTGGTCTACAGAGTGAGTTCCAGGACAGCCTAAGGCTGCACAGAGAAACCCTGTCTCCATTAAAGTCTGACCATAAAATGATTTATTCAAGATCTCTGTGAGGAGGGGAGCCCCTTTAGCAGCCCGATTTCCTCTTTAGTGTATACACTGTTCTTAACTTCAAGTCAGTTATGTACCCACTCCCACCCTTAGCCCAAGCTTTAAATTATTTTCAGCTGAAGATGGCCGTGTTAGGATTATTACTCCAAGACAACTCTATGTCAAGTGTGGGATAAAGTAAGTTAGTAATTATATTGCTGTCATTAAGAAAAAGAAAAGAAAATTCAAACAACTCCTAGTTGATGGCACAGATAATAAGAATATGTCTCTAATTAGATTCAGTAATTCACAGTTTTAATCCCAGCACTCAGGAAGCTGAATGAAGCAAGAGGATTGCCACAAATATCAAAAGTTCCAAGCCAATCTGAGCTACAGGTAAGATCCTGTTCGTCCCTCGCCTACCTCACTCCAAAAGAGAGGAAAAATATGTTTCTAATCATCTACCACAACTGTAATTAGGATTCTACTAAATAAATTCCTAGCTACTTTGAAATTAGTTCCATATTTTAATAACACTAATATTATTATTAGTATTAGATACCAAAAACTAAATAATATCTGTTTATGTTTAAAACTGACGAGTTTAAACTTCTACAATCATAATAAATGTAATAAATATGTCTACAAATAGTAATAAAGCATCAAAATGAATATACTAATAACTATAAATTACTTAGTAGGTTCCTGCTTTGGTGTGTGGTACAACGAAGACATCTAAAACTAAAATGTTACGGGGCTGGGAGATGTCTCACTGGATTAGAGTATTTGCTGCACACACACAAAAACCTAAGTTTGGATCTCTGAAACCTGTGTAAAAAATTGTGACTAGCTGCACTTGGCTGTGACCCCAGCACTGGGTGGGAAGGGAGACCCAGCTGAGCCCACACCACAAGCTTCTGTAAGGTTCAGTAAGAGACCTTCTCAAGGCAAAGGTGGGAGGCTATGGAGGAGGAAGCACGTCCTCTTCCTCCAGCCTTCACTTGTGCCTCACCCCATACCACACACACACACACATAAGGGGTTATGGCTACCAATCCCTAACTATAAAAGTATCTGTATCTTATCAGATTATCTATTCCAATTAATTTATCTCATGTGCAAGTGCCTCCAACAGGATGTGAGATAGGGCACACAAAGCCTAGCCCGGGTGTGCAGGCCTAGAGGACAGCTTCCTAGAGCTGGTTCTCTTTCACCTTCATGTAGGTCCCAGAAGAGAACCCGAGAGACCAGGCTTGCACGGCAAGCACTTCTATCCTTGTGGAGTAGTGAAAACTTTACAAAGGACTCCATGCCTCAATACCAAGTAAGAACCTAACAAAATCTAGTTTGCTGCTTTTCTGGAGTAAATGCAGTATCAACAGAGTTGAAAGAAATCCAATATTCTGCATAGCTCATATCAAATGTTTTGCAAACTGGAAGCTGTTCCATTGTTACATACCTTGACATAGATCACTGGGAGTGTCTGTTTGGCTCGACTATAGTGTCTGGCAACTCTGTACACTGTTTCCGGAACAAAGTCCAGCACCAGATTAAGGTAGACCTCATCTTTCTGAAAGAGAATGAAAGAACAAAACAAAACAAAAACCAAAAACAGATTAGAGACTGATCTGAAGTATTCAAATTAGAATATATTCTCCATACATCCACTCATTTTTAAAGAAAAGTTTCATATGGCTAATTTTAATTATAGAAAATTACTTTTGAATATAACCAGACTTGTACAAATGCATTTACCACACTTTATAATCCCAGTATTGTTAAGATTCCCATCATAGTGCTTATGCATATATTTTGATAGTTTATCACATCATAACTTTTACTATTTTCTAGGCTGAAAAACCAATGTCTCCCATCCCATCAGGAAAGACAGCTTGATGACAGTGTTGAGTTGAAAGCTAAGAAACCAGGCTGCGAGCCCTGGTTCTGCTGCTGATTGGCATGTGTATGTCACAGTCTGCTCCAGTCTCAGTTTCTTCAACTCATATGAAAGGCTGCGGCAGGTATTTGAAATGCGTTAGTCTCCACACAAATGTTTTTGTTTGCACGACAGTCTAAAATTTGTAGAACAATTACTAATACATGCAACAAAACTTATGGCAATGAGATCATACAAGCTTATTAATGGTCTGGGGTGTCAATTTCTCTTTTTAGTAGCATAAAGACAGGAGCTCAATGTTAAGTCAAGATAAAAAAGAGAAAACAAAGCACTAGCCACACCCTGGTTCTGGGTAGGTGTGGTGTACACACCTTTAAATCCAGCAAGCGGATCTCTGGGAGGCCAAGTCAGCTAGAGATAAACAGTGAACCTCTACAGTCAAAGAAGGGAAAGATGGCATTCTCGGTTCAAAAGAGAGTAGGCAATAGGGAAGAAGCAAAAAGCAGCTAATTTATTAATTTTGACCAGATAGCCCTCAAGTTTGTTCTTAAAACTGGTGGCGGGGAAAGGAGGGTAAAAGGTGGCAGGCAGTGACAGAAGGCAAGGCCAGCCAATGTAAGATCACTGCTGTGCTCCTTGTACTGCTTTTATTGCTTAAAAGAGATTCAAATACATTTTTATATTAAGACAATAAAGATGAAATTATAAAGAAAAACTGGTAAAACAAGGTTCTAGGACAGTGGTTCTCAACCTGTGGGTCAAGACCCCTTTGGGTTAATTTGTAATGATGAAAATACATCCTGCATATCAGATATCTGCACTACAATTCATAACAGTAGCGAAGTAGCAACAAAAATAATTTTATGGTTGGGGGTCACCACAGCAGGAGAAACTATAATAAATGGCCAAGGCATGAGAATGGTTGAGAACCACTGGTCTAGAACACTGGGAAATGAAACACAGAGGAGTAAAACAGTATAGTAAAATTTCAAAATGCTCTGAAGTCTGAAACATTTTGAGTACCAACATGACATTAAAAACAAATCGTCTCATAGAAAAGGCTGGTCACAGGTAGGCAGGTAAGTAGGATAGTGTGTGTTCTCCAGCCACTTAGGAGGACGAAGCTGAAACAGTAGAGTTCAGGATTTCCAGGCTAGGCTGGGAAGCATACATACCAAGGTCCTTCCTCAAGAAACAGCAGAGGGAGAGCTGGCTTAGTGGTTCAGAGAAAATGTCCTTGGTTTTATTCTCAGCACTCACATGGCAGCTAACAACTGCCCAAGGAGGTCCAATGCCCCCCTCTAGCCTTCCGAGCTCCAGGCACATATACAGGAAAACAACCATATACATAAAATAAAATTTAAATTAAAAAACGTAGAAAACTAAACTAAAACTAAATACCACCAGCAAACAACAACCATAAGAGCACAGAAAACAAGATTACTGAAATTTTATATAAAGTTAATGTCAGACTACGTGTTTGGGGCACATGTGAAATGTAAACGCATTTCGTGGTTAGACTCTGATGCCATTCTCAAGACATCACACTATGTAATATTCCAAAGTCTTTAAAATTCCAAAATCCAACATCCCTGGATCCCAAAGCTCCAATAGGAGAAACTCAACCTGTATAGGCAGGACCCAGGCTCAGTGGACCTCAGGACTTAGAAGGGCTGTTAACACATGAAAAACCTTTATCTAAAGGACTATGGACCAGACAAATGGCTAAACAGTGGTTAAGTGGTTGAGAGCACTTGCTGCTCTTGCAAAGAACCTGAATTAATTCCTAGCACCCATACGGTGGCTCACAAACATCCATATCCCCACTTCCGGGGGATCCAGAAGATATGCATGTGGTGCAAATACATGCACTCAGGCAGAACATTCATACTTATAATGTAAAATAAAAAGCATCTTGAAAGAAACTTAAAAATAAATGATTACTAAACTCGAGGGTTCCTGATTCTAAAAGTATTTGACAAAGTTTAGCATGATACACTTATGAGCAACTCAGAAATGGGGATGGTGTTTGCTAATGAATCACACTAGGAAGAACACAATTAAGGATGAACGCTGAATGCTCAGTGGAGGCTTCTAACTATAATGTTCCAAGTCTGTCCTTCATAAGTGCAATGGTTGAGATCAGGGTTTTTTTGCTTTTTTTTTTTTTTCCCTCTTCAAGATAGCAAGATTGGAGGTTTCAATGCTTACTTTTTATTATACTATTGGGATCTCTAATGTCCCCCACTGGCTCATGTACTGCATAGTATTGGGAGACGGACACTTTAGGAAGTGGACTAAGATGGAGGAAGCAGGTCACAGGGAGTACCTTTAAAGGGCACACATTGTCCCTGCTCCCTCGCACGCTACTGCTCATTATCAACGCATTCAGTCCCTCTCCCAGAGTCTCACTGCAGGAACACTTCTAGCATTGATGAAAAGTCCAAAGCCAGTCTCCTGAGACTCAAACCAAACCATCAGCTATGAGCTCTGTAAAATCAAAACTAAGTTATGTACTTTGAAAACACAATAGTGGGACAGGCAAGGGTTAACATCCCTGCGGCAAGTGGGAAGAACAGTAGAAAACCAAATCTAAACATGGACAGGATTAAATCTTAGCCCTAGGATACTCATTCCCCAGTCCTTCCTTCCACCACACCTTTCCACAATGCTATTTCAGGTTGTTGAAAGCCTCACTACACAGACAGCCTGAAAATAGGAGCTGACATCAGTGAAAACCTCTTAAGTTGTGAGTTGAAATAATTTACTATAAACTGTTTTCCTCAGACATTTTTGTCATGCCAGTGTTTTGAAAGCTGACTAACACCGTGTATGAGCCCATTTATTAGAATTTGAAGAAACAAATGACTCCTGTGACTAAGTAACAAATGTATAGTCCGACTGTGGAGGAGGAGTGGGTAGCACATCAGTTTGAGACGTAACTAGATATATTCATAAACAATTCCCAAAATGCGCTAACCAAAGACAAGCATCAGCAGGGACCTGATGGTTAGCCTGCAGTATCTCATTTTACCCAGCCACCTATAACTGACATCACCAGGAAGAACAGCTGAAAATGGAAGACCAAGTTCGGACTGTCAGGCTCTAATAGGCCAGATTGATCTACTGAACTCTTAACATGAAAGTTAACCAAATGGAAAGCCTTATAATGAAAATTGAGAGCATCAATATACAAAGACAGACCAGATGAAATCAAGATCAAATCTGACAGTCACCTGGAAAGTAAACGGCAGGTGTAACTGACAGTGCTGAACAGGAATCAACAAGACACTTCTAATCAAACAAACGGGACTGAACAGAAGTGCTATGCTCTGATCAATAAGGATAATTCCACTCTGCTCTGTACAGTTCAGGCCTCATTCAAGTACTGACAAAAGTCCCTTTTTAGGCAGCATGGTTCAACAAAGTAGAATACATCAAAGAAAGGTAAACAAAATGTGTTTACTAGAGGGCCAATACTCCAATTTATTATACTATGAGAAATGTGGAGTTTAAATAAGGGTTTTTGTTTTGATGTTTTAATATACATGAAATAACCATACTAACGCATGAAGTGAGATGTTCAACCTCAGAACACAGGTAGAGAAAAGTGACATTTCACAGTCTCAGTGACTCTTCATTTGGTGGTTTCTATAAAGATTGCTCACGTAACTCATATTTATGACAATATTTCACAAAGAAAGAAGACCCAGGGTTCCACACTTCTGGCACTTGTAATTTCTGAAACTCAGGATTGCTGGAACCTCAAAACAACCTCCTTTGAATTGCCAGAAAATTCAGGAATTGGATGTAAATTTAAAGCTAATGGCAAAAATACAACACAGACAGAATATGGCTTCAAACGCAGGTGCTCACGAGCACAAGTCACCAATCCCAGAGCTGCTGCCGAGCTTCCATTGGCCTGGGGACCAACACTGCAGATTCTGTGAGAAAATCTCCTACACAAAGTGGATCTCACTGAGAAACTGCACCGGCTTACATATTGTGTGATTTATGGAGCCTTGGTCTCCACAGAGGCTCTGTTTCCCAGTTCATCGCTGCTCCCTCATCACTGATTATTCAGTCCTCTCTGGATGCTATATTTAAGCCACACAACTTGAACATTTAAATGCCACAGTTTAATACCATCTAGCAGCAGTGGCGGGGCAGCAGCAGGGACAGACTCCAGTTATCACTGTAAAACAGACAGTACTTAAGATGCTTCTGTCCCCAGTTGACTGGTGAGGTCAAGGAAAGAAAACCACTTTAGGTGAAAGCTTTAAATAGACACAATATCATTCTAAAATGTTCATGGGAAGCAAAGCAGCACATCAGAGTTTAGTGATAAGACATCCAACCCAGCATCATGGCAGCCCTGCACTCTCAGAATTGGTGATGGAATTTTAGGTAGCAAAGACTCATAAGCAGTTGTCTTTCTCCTGATGATAGGCACTAGAGCAACAGTAAGGATTGATGCACAATCATTTTGCTTGGGAAGCTGTGCAAGAAGATGCCAAAGGGAAGGCACTGTAGTTTGAATGAGCAATGCCCCACAGGCTGTGTGTCTGAACACTTGGTCTCCAGCTGTGGCACAGTTTAGTGAAGTTATAGAGCCTTTAGGAGGCGGAGTGCTGGTGGAGGAAGTACCTTCACCAGAGGCAGAGCTGGAGGCTAAGTAGCCTAAGCCCAGTTTCTGGTCTCTCTCTGTGTGGAAATAAAATGCAATCCCTTTTCTTCCTAGGTACCAGACAACCACCTAGTGCCAACACATTCCTGGGCATCATGGACAGCTTCCCCTTTAGAACTGAAGTCAAAACAAACTGTTTCTCCCCTATGTTGTTTCTGCTAGGGTACTCTACAACAGCACAGAAAAGAAACTAACACAGAAGGTAAGCATCAAAAAATAAAAAAAAAAAAAAAGATAAACATCTAAAACTAAGTATCAAAATTACCAAAACTTTCATATGGGGAGAAATTAACTTACAAGTAAACCTTGAAGGATGGAGCAGCTCTAAGACATTAAGAAAGGGCAAATCCCAAAACCCAGGAGCCAGAGAGAATCTCTGAGTACTTGAGATTAGCCTGGTCCACATAGGTAGAGAAACCTGTCTCAAAAGGGGGGAGGGTCAATTTGATTACATACAAATACAAAAATTATGCTTAGAACCAAAGCAAAACACACAGACCATGCCCTGCCCCACCCCAAGGGATCATTTTGAGGAAAGGGATCCCTACTACACACTACAAAGGACCAAATAATTTATTTTTATTTAATGGATTGACTTACAGACAATAAGAAAACACAAACATCAAAACTGAAGAAAAATGCTCAGCTTCACTTATCCTTACAGTAACAAAATAAAGATATAAGAAGCTATAATTTTTCACTTCTCCAATGAGATAGAAAAATTCAATTTGAGAAATTTAGGAACTAGAAAAGGTCCTTTTCGAATCTGCATGGCCACATGCCCTGCTAAGTCTGACCATGGAACCTTGTGAGAAGTCAGTGAGTTAATACACTCAAGCAAAAGTGAAGCTACACAGAAGCAACTGGGACCTACCAATGCCATTTCTTGGAACCATCCACTAAAACTATTGTGTACCTGTATGTGGTCCCTGACGTATTTATGAGGAGCAAGGAATTAAGAATAATCTGCATGCCTTATGTCTTAGTTAGCTTTCTGCCACTGGCTTAAGGCTGCCATCAAAGCACTTGAGAAGAGATGAGTGGGTTTTGGCTTACGACTCTCAGGTCACACTCCATCACTGAAGGAAGCCAGGGCAGAACTCAAGGCAGGGAACAGGAAGAACACTGCTTACTGGCTTGCTCAGTTTGTTTAATCATACACTCCAGAACCAGGGTTAGCAGCACACACAATGGACTGGCCCTCCTACAGCAACCTTTAATCAAGAAAATGGCCAACATTTTTATAGTCCCTCAACCCGCTTGGAGACTGGACCTCTCATAGTGCAGGCTAGCCTTGAGCCCTCAAGCTTAGACCAGGATGTCCTTGAACTCCTCCTCTTTCTGCCTCGGCCATCTGAATGCTAAGGCTACAGATGTATACTATCACGTACTTTTGTGTTTATACCTAGATACTTACACAATATCAACAAAATACAAATGGAAGAATCCAAACCGGGTAGTTGAAAAGGAACGGAGACCTTAGAGATGAGTTTATATCTAAGACTGCATGTATAAAATCTTAGGGATCCTAATTGTTTTGATAAAACACCAACACTGAAAGCATGGGGGGTTGGATTTCAGCTTCTAACTCCAAAGGCTGTACTCCACTACTGTGGGAGTCAGGGCAGGACTCAAAAGTCAGAGCCTGATGCAGAGATCATGGAGAGATACGGCTTCTTCTGCTTGCTTTCTTGTACAGCAAACGACGACTTGTTCAGGGTTGGAACTGCCCACAGTGGGCTAGGCCCTCCCACATCAAACACTAATTAAGAAATGCCTCACAGACTTGCTTACAGGCCAATCTTAGGGATGCATTTTCTCAATGGAAACTTTCTTCCCAAATGACTCCAGCTTGTGTCAAGCTGACATAAAATTAACCAATACATATGGTTATTAACTATTAAAAAAAACTGAGTACATTCTGATCACACTAGACTGACTTTCCCAGTAACAAAGCTTACAACACTGTCATATTCCTAGAGGCAGTTACAATTAAATACAAATTACAATTTACATACATAATTTAAATACAAATTACAGTTACAATTAAATTAAAGAACAAAAATCTTGGAAATACTTTACAGATCATAAAAGAAAATGCTCATATCATTTTTTTTGATAATTTAAAATATTTTGGTATGTCTTATAATGTGTTCGTATGGCTCCTAATTTATTGTGCTTGCTGTTTTAAAGTGATGGCAGCCACGACATCACTGTAGTACAGCCTGGAGCCACTGCAGCTGGAAGCGTCTATCTGCTCATCTTTGATACCCGGCAAAGCAATTCCTCAAAACAGGACAAGAGCAAAGTGAGAAGGAAGGGACAGGAAGGACAGAAGACTTCTGGGACAGCAGATTTAGTATCTCAGGAGATTTTGTTCCTCACATATTTTTACCTAACTGGTAAAATAATTTAGTATGTAGAAACTGATCTAAGCACATACATCAAAAGAAAAAAAAGTTAAATTCTGATAAAGCTTGATAAGACAGCTAGAACTGCCTGTGACAGCAGAGCCACAATGCACAGCTGACCAGATAAAGCATTATAAATCCAGCAGAGTGGCAAGAGCAGGCCTGTAGAACATCAGTTACGGATAAAAGGGTTGATTTACCAAGATGTAACAGTTCCACATGTATGTACAAGCAAAGGACAAAGCCACAAACATACAAAGAAACTGCTGGAAACTGTAATATACCACCCGTCATAACGAACAGAACAGACCATGTGCACTGAACATGTCACCCTACACAGCAATTCACATTCTTCCCAAGCAGGTGTGGGACATTACACAGGACAGACCACAGTAAGCCACAAAACGGAGTTCAGTAAGTTGAAAAGGAGAGAAATGTTATGAAATACCTTCTCCAGCCACAATGGATAGTAGCCATCAAAGACAGAAGGAGGGTTGGCGAGATGGCTCAGCTGGTAAGGAAGGTGCTTGCCACCAAATCTGATGACCTGAGTTCAATCCTGGAACACACGGTGGAAGGAGAGAACTGACTCCCACAAGTTGTTCTCCGACCTCTACACTCAGGCTGTGGTGCATGCGCGCACACACTCACCACCCCACCCTTCCCCATCTTGAGACTTATGGAAAAAAGAAAACTAAATGTAAAGTAATTTTAAATATTTAAGTAGAGATAAATAAAATAGAGAATTGACAACTACAGAATGAACAAACACAGAAATTGGGTTGGGGAGAGGACGGGTGTGCACGCCAGAGGACAGCCTCAGGTGTTATTCCTTAGGAGCCACTGCAGATCTCTCACTGGCCTGGAACTTATCTAGCAGTCCAGTCTAACTGGCCAGGGAACCTCAAGAACCTGTCTGTGTGTGTCCAACTAACAGATGTGTCACTACATAAATGTGGATTAGGGGACTAACTCAGGTCCTTGCAAGCACTCCCCAGTCTAAGCTTTATTGTATTATTTTTCCTAATTGGAAAAATTAAAACAGCTAAAGTAACACACAAAAAAGAGTAACTAAAAGTCAAAAACAAGCAAATAAATAAATAATGGCTGGGCAGTGGGGGCACACGCCTTTAATCCCAGCACTCAGGAGACAGAGGCAGGCGGATCTCTGCATTCGAGGCCAGCCTGGTCTACAGAGTGAGTTCCAGATGGGGAAACCCTGCCTGGAGAAACCCCAACCCCTACCCCCAAAAGAAAGTTATGGCAAACTACTGACAAGAGGACTGTAACAGCAAACTATGAATTTAATGTTATCAAATAAGATTGTCTGCATGAAATGGAGCACTTCTCTTAAAGCATAAAAATTACTAAATTAACTCAAGACCAATTAATAAACTTCTAACACAAGACTGAGTAACTAAAGACCTCCCAACAAGATAAATTTCAGGACCAGATGAGTTCAACAGTAAATTCTGAAAACCATCTGTAGAAGAAATTAACAACAGTACAAAACTCTTTTTCTAAAAGCAAAAGAGGAAACTGAGTGTAGTGACAAGTACCTGTAGCACGCTACAGGAGACGAGGCAGGAGATCACTTAGCTTGTGTGTTCTGAGACTAGGAATATTCCAGCTCAAAAAAGGGAAAGGGAGAAAAGTTTAAATACAGAAGAGGAGAGAGCATTTCTTAGCTCAACGAGGTCAATATTCTAATACCAAAGCCCAGGCTTAAAACAAATAAAGACAAAATCAGAACAACAGCAACAAATCACAAGAAAATTACAAAAACCCAGTATTCTCTATATAAATACAAAATTCCTCAACAAAACATGAGAAAAATAATATTCAAATTTAAAGGATTATATACCATAACCAATTGGGATTACCTTGGGAATTCAAAAGTGATTCAACATAAGAAAATCAGTGTAATATGCCATTAGTGGTAAATAGGGTGATCACAACTATCACAAAAGTTATTTAATAAAACCAATCTCTGCTTCAAGATAACATTAAGAAGTTTTCAAAATAGTTATGATAGTTATACGACACTGTAAATGTAACTCATGTTCTTGAATTATACACTTAAAGGACCAGTGCAATGGCTCAGCACGTAACTGCATGCAGACAAGCCTGACAACCTGTTTCAATCCTGGAGAATCACACATGAGAAAAGAGACCACTAGTTCCTACAAATGCACCTCCATACATGCGCCACGGCACCCCTACACCCAATACGTACAATAAATAAATGTAATAAAAACACAATTTTAAAATGGCAGCAAATTTTGTTACATGTATTTTTAAGGCATCACAGTGGGTGGGGGAAGCACAATTATTTCTATTTGTTGATAATAAGGAATTACAAATTTTAAAATTGAAAAAAAATCCACTTAAAACATACTGGAAATGAAGTTCAGTAAGGGTACAATAACTATCTCAAAAATAAAATGAAAACAATTACTTAAAAAATAACATAAAATGGAAATAGAGAGAGGCCCTCAGTGATTAAGAGCACTTGCTGCTGTTGCTGAGAACGCACAAGGTGGTTTACAAGCATCCATGATAACTCAGTCCAGATGATACGACACCGTCTTCTACTGCCTGCCTGCCTGCCTTTGGTACAAGGCAACCATGTATTGAACATACATATAGGTGAAAGCACTCACATGCACAAAATTAAATTAAATAAATCTTTAAAAACAATATAAAATAGCCAGGCGGTGGTGGTCCATGCCTTTAATCAAAGCACTCAGGAGGCAAGAGGCAGGCAGACCTCTCTGAGTTCGAGGTTAGCCTGATGTACAAAGCCAAGTTCTAGAACAGCCAGAGAAAACCTGTCTTAAAAACAAACAAAACACCACCACCTCCTCCTTCACCTCCTCCTCCTCCTACTACTACTAATAAATTCTAACTTCAAAGAATAAATACTATTATTTATGCTGAGGTATTTTAGCTCTTGGGTTTTTTATTGTGGTGTGTTTGTGCGTGCACGCGTGCGTGTGTGCCTGTGCCAGAGAGGGATGCTAACCGTCCTGATGTACCTTAACTCCCTTGAGGCAGGGTTTCTCACTAAGCCTTTCCAGCTAGGGTGGCTGGCTCATTACTCCCAAGTTTCATCTGTTTCTAGCCCACAAATGCTGGGATTACAGGCATGTGTGGCCATGCCTGGTTTTTATGGGGATGTTGTGGTTATGCTCAGGTTCTCAAGCTTTCCACATAGCAAGTACTCTTACCCACTGAACCACGTCCCCAGTATAACATTTGGGTTTTCTAAGACTATCTACAAGGCTTTCAACAAATCACCTACAAAACTAAAACTGTCTCAGGAATTAGAGTAAGTGCTGACGAAATAAAATTGAGTAAGATCTAGGAATGCTTTTGAGAATGATATATAGTTAATTAAAAAAAAGATCTAGCTTTAAAAAATTATGGTAAAAATGTAAGAAAATACCATTTGAAGGTATAAGCAGGATATGCTTGATGCACAGTAGAAACGGTGCAGAGAAGACACTCTAAAACGCCTCTGTAGAAGAGAAATGATAACACGTGGCGAGAACGTGCAAGACGAGAATACAGGTGCCCTGTCAGAGGAGGTGAGACAAGTACAGTCACAGCACAGAGATTGAAAGATCTGGACCAACAGGTAAGAGCATGTGTTGCTCCTACAGTTTGGTTCCCAGCATCCACATGGCAGCTTATAATCATCCCTACACCAGTTCCAGGGGAATCCAACACCACTGCTGACCTCTGCGGGCAGCGGGCTGGACATGAATCTCATACATACACGTAGACAAAACTCCTATACATAAAAAGTAAATAAATATAAAAAATAGACTGCCTTCTGTGTCCAGAGGTCTAAGAAATCTGGAGTTTCTCTTTTAAGCAAGAAAAGTGATGCAATCAGAAAGCTACCTGCTGAGATTTTAAACTGGAATAGTTGAAACTTCCATCTCCAATGGTCACTGATCACAACACTGAATTCTCAACACAATGATTCATATAACCATTTTCAACTGATAATAGTAAATCTAAGATAACTATGAGTTACATATGTTTTAAAAGATTGCTTATGTTAGGGACAGAAAATAACATAATAAAAAAAAATAGAAATCCAATGAATTTTCAGATGCTACATGTAAAGTCTCTAATAAAACTAAAAGCAGTGGGTATCCAGTAAGAACCTCGCACATTGTAGCTATATTATCATTTCTGCTATCACAACTATTATTGCCACTACAAGCTGCCTTTGTGCAACCATCACTACTAAGCTATTTTAAATGTTACATTTCTA
Organism: Dicrostonyx torquatus; assembly: GCA_028555095.1. Taxonomy (NCBI): domain Eukaryota; kingdom Metazoa; phylum Chordata; class Mammalia; order Rodentia; family Cricetidae; genus Dicrostonyx; species Dicrostonyx torquatus. Next base: position 1,128,420 of record JAQHUG010000033.1, on the reverse strand, counting down.
TTGCACAGTTTCTGAAGAAATCCACATCCTATGCTGAACAATATGGCATCTTTCATATTTTGGATTCAGACTCCCTAGGTTTACTTCCAAATTCCATTTAGTAGCTGCATAAATCTGAAGTAATTAACTTACAGACTATTATCTCAGTGTAGCATCTGTAACACTAAGATAACAACAGCATTCTTCAGAGGGCACCATGTAGTTTGAACTATGAATTACAGGGGAAAGGCCCATAATACCACCTAATGACAGCAAGTACTCTAGGTGTTCACACTATGACTAAATGTAGCAATTTGCTAATGATAAGTTAACATGTGGGGCTCATCACATTCTAGTGTTATGGAATGGAAATGGAAAAACATTAATGTTCCTTACAAAGCCCCAACTGTTAAGAAGCAGCAGGTAGACTTAACAAAGGTGAGTAATCTGCCCAGAGTAGTGGTGCTACTCTGTGGCAGAACTGCAAGGCTAACAAACACTTCCAGCTACATTTCCAAATGGATCATATAATTAATTTTCAGAATGGATTCTTGTTACATACCCACAGCCAGTGGAAGACAGAAACATTTAAGCTTAGCCTAACTCTGCCCAATCTCAGCACGAGTTCCTAAAAGTGAGGAAGAAACCACTTGACATTCTTCTTCGTACAAAGTCTCTTCTACAAGTAGAAGGGAAAGCTCTTGTCTTCACTTAAACAACCTATGACATCAGATGACAAGAAAAAACAATTTATATAGAACCCAGAACTCCTACAGAGACAGAATGTGGCTTTATGTTCATTCTACCCCAACTCACAAAGCTCTGTGGAGTAAGCTCTAGCTAAGGACAGGCATACAGCTGTTTCCATATACAAGCTACTTTGCTCTCCATTTAGTCTATCAGCATTCAATTTCATGAGGATGATTTTTTACAGCCAGACACTAAAGTGTTGGAGGGAAATTCCTATTGTACAGACTTGGAATTCACAAAATTGTTAAATCTAAGGTTTCAAAACACTCAAAATTCCCACTGTTCCTAATGTAACAATCATGGGAGAGATTAGAGCTCCTAAACATTACACGGTGACCTACAATATGTTGATTACAACATGTTTCAGTTACTACAGCAAAAATAACCCCAACAAGACTAAGAATGACTCGCTAATAGTTCTGATCCCTATCTTGATTGAACAGCTCCATCTAGTTACAATAGCTATCATTTCCCTAGTACAAATAGAGAGTTGACTGCCCAAAAGAAAAGTCCCTGAGCTATGATCAGGGGTCTAGAGACAGGGCATGTCACTCACAATCTTCTGTAACTCCCACTCCAGGTGATACTATGTCCACTTCTGACCTCCCAGGGCAATGTATGCACATGGTGTACTGACATAAAATAAAAATAAATCTTCAAATCTGGTCATTAAAAATATTTGAATCCTTTTAAACTCTATACAGATCTGAAATGCACTTACAGACAAAAATTAAGGAGTGAGGGTAGTAACAACTCGAAAGTTAGAAACAGTTTAAAAGGTCAAGATTAACGCTATATAATATAGCTCAAGGAAACAAAATGTAACTCCACAAATCATGACATAATAGAGCAAGATTTAATGAGATGTTTAATAAGATTCAATGTAACTAGGTATACAACCACATAAAGATGGAATATTAAAACTGAAGTCAAAAGAAAGGACAATGCCAAAGAAGGTTTGTTTTGATAATTTTCCAAAAATGGAGTGATAAAAAGTCCAGGGGAGGTGCTGGAAAGACGACACAGTGGTTAAGAGCACTGCCTGCTCCTCCAGAGAACGGAGTTTGGCTCCTAGCACTCACAACCAGGTCTAATTTCAGTTCCAGACATCTGATGCCCTCTTCTGGCCTCCACAAGCACTGCACAGACACAGCACACATACACAGGCAGGCAAAACACCCATATACATAAAATATATATACAATCTTAAAACAATTTTTAAGTCCAAAGTGTTACGAATCAAAGAAAGAATAAAAAATATTCAAGCCAGATAGGGAATCCGTACAAAGATTTAGAAAGAGTTGGAAATGGGGGAAGAGCATCCGAGATAGATCAAGACCTATCAAAAGTCTAGAGGCCTAAATAATCGAATTCATATAGATTCAAAGAGAGAAAAATATGAGAGGACAGAAAGAAGAGGAACAAAGAGATAAAATAAATCTAGAGAGAGATGACAAATCTAACCTCAGGTCTAGAATCTGGAGCTGGAAACTACTCCAAACCAAGAAGTATCTTTTTATTTTCCTCTGAAAAAATTAAGAGTTCTCAAATTTGAGATATGTGATGTTAAAAGTTACTTTTCTTAGGCCGGGCGGTGGTGGCGCATGCCTTTAATCCCAGCACTTGGGAGGCAGAGGCAGGCGGATCTCTGTGAGTTCGAGGCCAGCCTGGTCTACAAGAGCAGTTCCAGGACAGGATCCAAAGCTACAGAGAAACCCTGTCTCAAAAAACCAAAATTACTTTTCTTAGTAGACACAGATTTACTGTTCCTCTAATAAACTTGGTAGAGACCTTTCAGCATTTATAAGAATGGTTATGGTACACAGAAAACTGAAGGCAGGAGCAAGGCGGGGACTCTCCCTCTGAGGACTCAGATAATAGCCAGTCAGCTTTCAGTCGGGATGATGGACCCTCCAGCCAAACCAAAACCTCAACAGCCATTCAGTACCTTGCAAGCCCCCCTCTCTGCCTTTAATTTTGTAAAAGTTAAATCTGTTAACATTTACAAAGCATTAAAATAATGTCTGATACATGGGGACTATACTTATTAAAGTAATTAAGACACAATGTTTATGGAATTTTTAAGGAGGCATTTGCAGTGAATCTATATGTTATCTAGTAGATCATGAAACAAATAATTCTGATCTTTACTTCCCTCTCTGGGGAATTATAATGTCTAGCATCTAATAATAAAAAAGTCATGAGGATACAAAATTCCATTATAAAAAGCTGTGGACAAAGCAGATGCTCTTTAATCTTATTTAAGAAGGGACAGGAAAAAGTAAAGACATGCCAAAATAAACAGTGATGGGCAGTTTGCTAGGTTAAGAGAAAGGAAAAATAAGTAGCTATATCAATCATTTGGCTTTAGAAATAAAAGAACTCCAAATACTTATAAGAGTTTACAATTCCTAATATTATTAGACGGATCTTAAAAACAAAATGAACTAAGAAACAAGTGTTATTAGATCAAATTGCTAATTATGGCTGTTAGACCATATGTTATGACAATTAATTATAGATCTGTAGACATGGACATTACAAACATGGATCAAGTATCTTCTTGCGTTATAGTTTTGAGGAAAGACACCTCAAACTTCTAAGGACACCTAAAAAAAGTTTCATGAAAAATCATTAAATAATGATTACACTAAAAATGTTCTGTAAAGTCAAAAGGCAACATTGACTTAACATTAGATATTACAAGCATAAAATATGAAGCCCAAAATATCAAGTGATCTATCTGGACTATTTTAAAAAAAAAATCAGGTTGTTTGCCTGTTACATTGTTGCTTGACTTGCTTCTTCACTTCAAACCAGTATTTGGGGGGGGGGGGCACTAGTGACTGAAAGTGGAGAGGACAGTGATAGGCAGCAAGAAAGCGACTAGTACGTACCCCAGTATCTCCTGAAGAGACCAGAGGAAAAAGAGGGTGGGGTGTCCCATCACAAAGCCTTATGTTGCTTTTGGAGAATTAAATGCGAGCAGAAACAGTGACTATTTGCATCGAGCTTCACAGTTCTGTCCCTGGCTAAGCAAAGTCCCCTACCCCCCACTTTTCTTCCTCTTCTAATCAACTTCCAACTAACATAAGAGCATAATTTTCCTCCCTCTACTAAACAGATGAACTATCAGAGGTTCCTAAGCACACAAGGAACACAGAAATATCAGTAAAAAATATAAATGTGCGTGAGAACTGAAGACATGTTTACTTTAAAGTAGAAAATCCTTTCCTCTCCATTTTTAAGGGGGTTCAGGGTTTTGGCATGCATGGGCAGCCCGTTTTATGGCAGCTCTCTAGTAGTTCCTATCCTGGGCAGTCCTAGATGCTTGGGCTATTGTCACACCCAAGGTTCCACAGTGATAATGACTAGGGTTTAGGACTAGGCTGCCTACATCTACATCTACAGCACTGGATGACCTCTCTCTCACTAGAGAGCTTAACGTCTCAATGTTTCAAGTACTACAGTTATAGACATATGCTATTGCAGTAAGCTCAGAAAATTTGCTTTCTTTTTAAATTGTGGTTGTGTGTGTGTGTGTGTGTGTGTGTACATTCATGTCTGCAAAAACATAAGTCCATGCCTGTGTGAGGAGGCCAGAAGAGGACACTGAGTGTCCAGCTCTATTATTCCCGAGACAAGTTCTCTCACTGAACCTCATGCTAGGCTGGCAATCTGCAAGCCCCCAAATCTGTCTGTCTCCATACCCCCAAAGAGCTGGGTCTGTAGGTGCAAGCAGCCATATTAAGCTTTATCTGTGGGCTCTGGAGACTTGAACTAACGTCCTCACGCTGGTGCGACAGAAGCTGCTAAGCTGTCTCCCAACACCCCCAGGTAGATTCCTTAAAGTTCATTTTCTCATCAGCTCTTTCATATTATAATCAACAACATCCTAGGACTGTTTCTTGGGTTCAGAATCACTGTGATTTGTGCTCTGAATTCTTCCAATCAATCAGCAAAGTGATTTGTTGGAGGGATAGAGGGGTTATTTCTAGAAGAACAGAAGAGTCAGTTCACACTTTTTCACACCTACCTTCTCACCACTTGAGTAGAAGAAATACCGCAATCGGACTATGTTACAATGATCTAGCTTTCTCATGATCTGGAGCTCTCGGTTCTGCAAAAAAAAAAGCACATGCAATAATTAAGAATAACAGCTATTCATCATAATGACCAAGGTACTTCTAAAATAACAGTAAGCATAGAAACAGGCTCTGAATATGTTGTCAAAATGCATGGCAAACCAGCACCCAGTGGCATACAACTGTAATCTCAGTTCTCCTGAGGTGGAGGCAGAAAGATCATGAGTTCAAGGCCAATTGGGATACTCTACCTACAAAATAAAAAGGAGGGAAAGAAGAAAGACTAGTGTCAGAGAATGAGTCATCTGCCATTACTCATCAGTAGAACATATGCAGAAATTAAGGTCTGGATTTCACTCCAGTATTACAGGACCACAAAATTCCCTAAATGATCTCTGATAGGACGGTTTTTATAAGTATCACTTGATAGACAACTACTGCCACTCTCATGCTCTCCCTAAGGTGCTCTTTACTAGCTGAGTATTGATATATCAACTCCACAGGGAGGGAGCACTGCTGGTCTACAAGCGCAGCACACTTATTCTGTGCCACACACTGTTCAATATTATGGACACAGAAATAAACTAAGGAAGGTCCTACTCTCAAGAAACTTAAGGGTCTATCGTGTATGAGCTCATGTTTTACCTCTGGGTTATGGCTACATCCAAAGGGAATTTTAATAAGCATAAGCTGACTCAGTGGGTGATAGATTTCTAGACAAACATATACCTGGTTTTCAATGTCCAGCTTCCAGAAAAAGCCCCATGGGACCATGCGTGCCTATAATCTCAGATCTCATAAGCAGAGGCAGGCAGATCCTAGATGCTCACTGGCCAGTCAACCAAACCTACACACTGAGTATTCCAGGTTCACGAGAGACCCTGTGCTGCGGGAGCACATTCTGCTCCTTCAGCCAATAGCCTTTAAGATACCAGCCCACTGGGCATGGTCTCTTATAATTTTAAAAAAGGTGCAGAAACTATGAGCTCTCTCTCTTGCTTCTGGCTCCCGCTCCTGCAGCTAGACTCTGTTTCCTGTTTTCAACAAGAGGACTGTTGTTTGGGATGGTGATCTGTAAGTTTTTTCCCAAAAAAAAAAAAAAAAAAAAAAACCTTTTATTATCTATAATTCTTAACTGGTGTGGGATTGTTCTGCGGCTTCATCTGGCACCCAACATTTGGTTTTAGAATCCCCCCGCCCCCCTACTGCCCGCCACCAGCTCAGACTGCCAGACTGCGCCCAGCTCAGCACGAGTCCTCCCTCATCAGGCTGTGCGTGGAACCAGCAAGAAGAGGGAGAATGGTAAAGACGCTCAAGGTTCTCTCCAGTCGCTCTCCCCTCCCCCCACACCCCACAAACACCCATGATATATAAGTCCTCTTTATTTGGGTAGTAGTTTAGATCAAAGGTACAATTATCTGTCACTTGTGTGGTCAATTTAGCAGCTTTCTGAGCTCAATGAGTTTAAAAAAAAATGTGTGTAGGAACTGAGGAGTGAAGTGGGTTTTTGTTTTAAATTTATATTTTTAAAAATTTCTTTTGGGGGTGGATGCTACAGGGGTGAGGAATGAATATAGAGGGATTAGGAAATGAGCAGAATTAGGGTATATGACATAAAATTCCCAAAGAATCAATTCAAAAATTGTTAAAAATGTCAAATTTACTAGCTATAGATAATAGATATTTTAGATTAAGGTGTGAGGGGAAACTCTGTAGGAATACACACAAACTAAATGAAAATGAGAACTGTTCTGTGCGGCTGACTCCTGACCGTCAATGTGACTTAGGAGAAAAGTCTCTGGGCACACCTGTGATTCATGATCAGGCCAACCGAGGCGGGAAGACCCCACTCTGAAGTCCATGGCATTGTTCCCTGGGACTTGTGCCGGAGACTGAACAGAAGGCAAACGCTAGTTAAACACTACCATTACCATTCTTTGCTTCCAGGATGTGGGTGAAATATGTAACCCCTTCCACAAGGACGTGCCAGTCAAGATGGACTGTACACTTGAATGGTAAGTCAAAGGAAACTCTCCCTTGAAGCTGTTCTGGTCAGAGTGTTTTATTACAAGACAGGAAATGTAACGGAGACGTCTTTGAAGCTGTGAGCAAATAGCACAGCAGTGATGGAGAACCTGGGGGTAGGTTTGGGTGTTCCAGAAAGAGCTAGAAGGATAAGATGGCTGCATCACTGAGAGTATGATAGCAGGGGGGAGGTAAGTTCAGAGAGAGAGATAGAAGGGGGCAAAGAGGAATAAAGCCTCTTCAACCACAGTGAGAAATTCTATTTCAATTTAAATGTAATGAAAATCAATAGAGATTTTGACAGGTGAAGTTATGAGCTGACGTACCATTCCAAAAGAGTGTTCTAAAAATTGAACAGAATGTGTTTGAATAATAGGGGGCAGGAGGAATCTTGAAAGAAAAAGGAATGAATAATGGAATTTTAAGTGAAGAAAGAAAAGAATTTATCTTGGAGCCATGAAAGAGCTTTTTAAAATAAAGTCATCATTTTTATCAAAGGGTGCTAAGGGATTAAGACAGAAACAGGAAACTGACAATACGGCTAATGGAAGATGTCGGTTTCAGAACAGCAAGGATGGCACAGACTAATGAGGCAGAATTAAAGCACATGTAGGAGGCACAGGATACTAAAGAAGAGAAAGTTTCAGCGGAGTTCCAGCTATAGAAGGTCAGGAAACCCACTCTCCCCAAATACCTGTGAAATGTTTTCCTCGAGACCCAAAGTAACCTCAAGGAAAGTGTGAGCAACCTGAGAAGTGTCTGAATTTCAATGTGCTTTCCAACTCACACATACACTAAGTACCAAAAAAACAAACAAGCAAAAAACAAGAAACCTTTATAACTACAAACATAACCTCTCATGAATAACATAACTTATTAACTGTGCCAAGAAATTAATTTTAACACAGAACTAAAAAGCTAATTACTATGAAAAAAAACTCTATAGACTACATTCAGGTAAGAGATTAATAAAATTAAAAAAAATACTCTAAAACAATCACACAGGTTTTAAAAAATCCACCTCCAGGTCTGAAGCAATGGCTCAGTGGTTAAGAGCACAGAATCCTGATTCGATTCCCAGAACCTACATGGTAGTTCACATGTACCGCCAGATCCAGGGTATCCCCTTGCTCTTCTGGCCTCCACAGGCCCCAGGCACATACGTGATGCAGACATTTACACAGGCAAAATGTGCACATAAAATACAAAAATAATTTTTTAATCCAATTCCAAAGGCTGAAAAGAAGGCACAATGGTTAGGATTCTTGATGAACTTACACCCATAAGGTGATGTTCAACAGTTCCAGGGAATTCAGCACCCTCTTCTTGCCTTCATGGGCAAGAAGGCACATACTAATGCAGGCAAAACATTCATAATACACAGAAAATAAAAATAAATGAATCTTTTTTAAAAAATCAGACTCGAGTTTCTATAGTATAAAAAACATTCTATTTAAAATGTAAAGGCATATAAACAACAGGAAAAATTTATATTTGTGCTAAAAAAAACTCAACAGACTGGTTCTGAACAAAGTGCATTCAGCAATGAACATAAAGCAGCTATTCTTATCATAACGTACACATGTATTCACTTCCTTTAATTTCATCAAAAAATAAAATACAAGCCATACCATAATACATTGCATAAAACAGTAATGGCACAAAAGAAGGAAAATGAGGCTATATTTGAGCTGTATTTACTGGAATAAAGGCAGCATGCAGCTGACAGACTGTCATAAATTGAAGCACTGAGTGTAAACCCCAGAACAACCACTAAAGATTTGAGTTTAAGAGTCTACTTGTGGCATGTCTGCAAGGAGTTTGAGAGATAGCAGGGGGTGGCTAGGCCCGAACTGAACGCTGACAGCACCATTACATGGGCCAGGATCCTAGACCGCCTAATGAGCAGAACTAAAGCAGCGCCAGCGCTCCTCTTTCTGCTTCGGACTGAGGCGCATGTGCCCAGCCGCCACCACACCTAAAACAGCGCCTTGCCCCATATTTTTCCACTACAATGGACTACACCCTCAAACTATAAGCCAAAATAAACCCGTTCTCTCTCTCTTTTCCCCCCAGATATTTAGTCAAAGCAATGAAAAAACTAACAAAAAGTTTCCATTTGGATTAGGATATGGAAGGAAAGGAGTTCTCAGGAGGCCTCTCCCACCCTTAAGGGACTCCTGACTACTATTGGCTGAAGGAAGGACTGTCACTTTTTTTCATGTCTCTGCCCATGCTCCACTAAAATCTTCCACACATGCTCATGGAGGCAACCCTAATTAAATGCAGTAAGACATGACAGTAAGAGCGGGACCTGCTGTGGAAAAGGAGGGTTACAGAAGAAGGGAGGGATGAGTAATGGGGTGGGGGGGTGAGACTTATTATAATTTATTACATACATGTAGAAAACTGTCAAAAATAAGGAAAATGCATTTGTTAAAGACAAAGAAGCCAGGAAGTTCTAGAAGGGAGGGACAAACCAACATGAAATAGAAACCACGAGATGGCACCAGTAATTCCTTATATGAGATTGCATAAATTATGAATAAATTAAGTACACAATCAAAAGGCAGAGATTGCCAAACTGGAGATTTTGTTAGTTTTTGAGATAGGGCTTCTCTGTGTAACCCTGGCTGTCCTAGAACTCTCTCTGTAAGCCAGAGCATGCCCCCCCCCACCAGGCTCAAACTGGGTATTTTTAAGATGTAAATATATTTTTATCTATGGAAGATACAGTTTAAACTGAAACACACAGATGATTTCAAAGCAAAAGAAATACCAAACAAACTATACCCCACAGGACATTTGTGGATATTGTAATCTAGAAGAGAGAGACCTGTTTCCTGCCAGTGCCAAGTCACTGTAATATGACTTCTCCTTACCCAAACAACCACCCACGCATTAAAACGTGTGCTCTACATTAGATCTAAATTTTGCTTCACATTCCAGAGTGGCAATGCTATCTGCTCACAACAGAGACCATTGATCACACTATTACTGGAATGACCCGAACCTGCTATACACACCTAACGAAAATCATTACACAACTCCCTTTTCCTTCACCAGCTTCAGGCCATCCTCAGCTGTTTCAGCACACAAACTCTTCTTACAGTATTTAAAAATATTTTGATGTTTATTGTATTTTTGCATGTATTCTTACAACTACAGGTCACTGTTGTTATAGAAAATAAAGTATCCCAAAGCTTACAGAATTCAGGTATTATCTGTAATGACCAACATATGCCCTGCCTCAGCAACTATCTACAAACTTCATAGGAGCAAAAATTGAGTCACTGCCTTTGCTGGTCAACCAGCATGGAGAAGGGAACTGGGAGGGAAGGCAAGAAGACTCATACATACACAATACAGACTTATAATTGTAATAAACTGTTTATTTTTTTAAAAGCTAGCTACTCAAGATTTCTCTACTGAGAAAGCCTGAAGAACACAATTGAAGAAAAAATTGTTTCTTCCTCATTTTCATAAAAAAGACATTAAAATACATATTTCTAAAAGGACTGCTATGGTTTAGATATATTCCCTATAAAACACATAAGTTAAAGTCCTGGCCCACAGCTGGTAAAGTCAAGCACTAAGAGTGATTGAATCCTAAGGGTTTTGGACTGATCCTTAATGGATTATTTTATGATTAGGAGGGGACTAGCTGGGAAAAGGTGCTTTCTGGGAGTGTGCCATGGAGAGGTGCACTTGTCCCCAGTCCCTTCCTGCATTCTCTCGGCTTCGAGGCCGGTACACTCTTGTGCTGTGTTATCAAGCCACAGGCCTGGGGAACAATAGAACCTGCTAAAACTATAAGCCAGAGTCTTTCCTTTCTTTAAGTAATTTCTGTGTTTTGGTTAGGGCAACAAAAACTAACAGACAAAGGTTTTTGTCCATTTTTACAATACTGCCGACTTACACTGGGAGTGGGGGTAGGGGGTGAGTTGTTTGGCTTGTTTCTTAAAGACAAGCCATAGAGCCAAGAATTCCTGGAGGTACTTTGGAACCGTTATGTAAAACCTGAAGAAAGTTAACTTTTAGGTGAGGAAACAGCCAGCAAGCTTACAACTGTGGGTGTCAAGTAGGCAGCATACGTCTGTCAATCATCTTTTCTTTCTTCACCAAAGTCTGCTCTATTGAGAGATCTTTTCCCTCATCACAGAAAACTCTGCAGTTGCTGCAAAATAGGATTCATCTCAAAGATTTGGTTTTTAAGACTACCTTCCCTAAATGTAACTTCTGTTAAAAAAAAAAAATGTTATCCAAAGAGCTGAATCAGTTCAATCCCTGTCCATAGTAACAATCAGATGCTACCCAAACACTCTACAATGGCTTTTTAAATATCAGAATAACTCCAGGTGCACAACAAATATTTTCAGCTAGCTCACCTATATCAGTACTGAGGGTCTCTGTCTGCAGGATGGATGCGCTAATGAGCAGGCAAATCCAAGCTTCTAATACAGTGTGGTTGACTTTAGCTCACTAACAAACTGCTGTGTTTGCATATAAGTGAACACAGGAGTGTGGATCTGGATGAGAATGGCACTCATGGACTTCTGTTTGATGACATGGTCCCCAGTTGGTGAAACTCTCTGGGAAGAATTAGGAGGTGTGGCCTTGGAAGAGATCTGTCACTGAGGGTGGGCTTTGAGGTTTCCAAAGCCCATGTTATTCCCAGTCACCTTTCTTTCTGCCTTGTGCCTGTGGATCAAGATGTCAGCTCTTAGCAACTGCTCCAGTGTCACGCCTGCCTGCTTGCCTGCTGCCATGCTCCCCTCCATGATGGTCATGGACTCTAGCCCTTTGAAACTGTAAGCTCCAAATAAATTATTTTATGCATTGCCTTGGTCATAGTACTTTGTCAAGGCAATAGAAAAGTAACTAAGAGAAAGGAGAAAAGAGAAACCTGCTCATTATTTTATAAAATTCTGCAATCTGTCAGAGAAAACATCTTATATACAAAGATAAAGTTCTTAAATATTGCAAGCCATGAGGAACTACTAGTGTGTCCTGAATAATAGATTCGTTTTGGGAAGATTACCAGCTATGAAAAAGATTATTAAAGGGACAAGGGAAAGAAAGAAAACCAGGACCGTAGTGAGGGGAAACACTGAAAAGGGAGCAGGAAACCAAGGACTGAGAGACAGATTAACAATGGCTAAGTGGAAAGAGAAGGCAGTCTTGCAGGCTTCTTACTAACATGGCTATTTTTTTTTTCTTTATGCAACAGTAGGAGCCACTGGCCTTGAAAGGGCTTCAGGATACAGAAGGGGCGAGTTCACATTGGTACATGTTACCTGAAGGTGAAAAGCCTAAATATGCCCTCCCTTCTCAGCAAGAGAGCTATATGGCTCCGGAAGTCACAAAAGCATACACAACTGTGTATAAAATTAGAAAAGATCCCCAGACTTTCCTGGGCCCCTAATTAGAAAACGAAAAGTCTAAAACAACATCAAAATACACTAGAGGACTAAACAGTGGTGTCACAGCACCCCCGTAAAACTTCCTGGTATTCAGAAAAGAGCTCTGAGACATATTTACACAAGGTGCATGAGTGATCACACAAGAGGAAAAAAATGACAGAAGCTGTTAGAGAAGAACCGCAAAACTAACAGCCTAAAACAAGAGAGGATGAGTGTTTTCTATGAAGGACCAGATGGAAAACACTTCAGGATGGCAGACCATATGGAATTTGGTCCAACTACTCAACTCTGCAATAATCAACAAAATGTAAAAGAACGGACATGACTGTGTTCTAATACAACTTTATTCTTTATTTACAAAAACTAGAGGCAGGCCCATAGTTTACCATTATTCTAGAAATAAGAAAGAAAAATTCTTGATACTCAATTTTTACCAGATACCTACTCCCCCAAACTTGATTTTGTCTGACAAAGTTTTAATTTTTTATTTATAATTTCAAATTTATTAAATCACATTTTTACAAGTTGGCTAGTCCAATATTAAGGACTTAGTAAAGGTGAAGAAATTCTCCCCCCTTTATCCTATTTTTTGTCTTTTTGATGTTGTTTTTTCAAGACAGGGTTTCCCTGTGTAGCCCTGGCTATCCTGTAACTCACTGTGTAGGCAAGGCTGGCCTTGAACTCAGAGATCTGCCTGCCTCTGCCTCCCCAGTACTGGGATTAAAGGTGTATGCGCCTACAGCCAGCTCCCTTCCCTTTATTTTAAAATGAGTTACGTGAGAATTCTCTACAATATATTTTGATCATATTCACCTCCCTCTACATCTCTCAGCTCTACCTCGTCCTTCTGTTCCAATCCAATTTTTGTGTCTCTCTCTATCCCCCGTCTGTGTCACCACCGTCCTTTTCTTCCCTCCACGAATATAGCTAGTGTTTCCCACGTGCTACTCCTGGATATGTGGCCTTCCACTGGAATGTGGTCAACTACCAGGGCTACAGCTGTAAAGTAAACTCTCCCTCTCCAACAGTTTTCAGTTGCCTATAGCTGGGGGTGTGACTACATGCCCACCTTCTCCCTCCATGCTGAGAATGTCTGGCTTGAGCTTGTGGTGGTCCTGTGCACACTGCCTCAACTATTAGAAATTCATGTGTAACTGCCCAACTCTGTCCAGTCACCTACTGACTCTGGCTATTACAATCTTACTGAACTCTCTCTTATCATGACTCCCGAGCCTTGAGAGGAGGAATATAATACAAACACCCCATTTAGAGGTAAGCATCCCACAGTCCACTACAAAAAGCAGCTTCTCTGATGACCATAGGACAGGCACTGATCTCTGGATACAATGAGAGATCCTTCATAGTCATTTGGATACAAGTCCATTTAGCAGAGAAATAGTAAGCAGCAGGCTTTCCCCTCGGGCCTATGACTGACCCACTCACAAGCTCCTGGCCCAGACATGGGCTTGAACTTGTGCAGCTTGACTCAGTCTACCTTTAAAAGTGATTGGCTAGCCACATAATGGTCCCGCCACTCTACACCACCGGGAATGTCTTGCCAGGTCAGTCACTGTTGCCACTCCCACTGGTCACAGCTGAAGGAAGGCAGATGAAAGAACATGTGCAACGTTTATCTTTCCAGGTCTGTTACCTCACTCAGAATGACTGTTTATCTGGATTTTGTTTTCCCAGGATCCCAAATAGAAAATGTGTATCACATTTTCATCATACATACATCAGCTGGTGGACATTTAGGCTATTTCCACTCCCTGGCTATTACAAAAAGAAAAATAATATTAAATATGGATGAGCAAGCATCTCTGTAGCAGAGCCCTTCGGGTATATATCCAAGGAGGACATAGCTGGACAGGGTGTATATCTAAGAATGACATTGCTAGACAGTGTGGTAGATCTATTTCTGGCTCGTTGAGGAAATGTCACACTAATTTCACCACTTTGTACTGCTATCAGCAGTAGTCTCTCCCTTTCCCTACATCTTTATCTGCATTTGTTGTCCTTTTTAGAAAAAAAAATTATCTTAGACATCCTGATGGGGGTAAGATGAAATTTCATAGTTTAATCCTGAATTTTCCTGGTGGTACAGGAATATTTAACATTTTTTAAAAAGTATTTCTCAGCCAGTTGTCTCTTTTCTTCTGAAAATTCTGTTTACTTCCATGCCCACCCCCAACTTTTTTGGTGGGCTCTTTGAACAGGCTTTCCCTACCTTGTTCTGGCTATCCTGGAACTCACAGAGACCCACCTGCCTCTACCTTCCCAGTATTGGGATTAAAAGCATGAACCACCAAGACGAGTCTCCATGCCCCAATTTTTAACTGGGGATTTTTGTTTGTTTGTTTGGTTGGTTTGAGACAGGGTTTCTCTGTGTAGCCTTTGCTGTCCTGAAACTAGCTCTGTAGATCAGGCTGGCTTTGAACTCAGAGATCCACCTGCCTCTGCCTCCTGAATGCTAGGATTAAGGGTATGTGCCACCACCACCCAGGTTTAAGTGGGTTTTCTTGATGTTAAGTTTTTGTCAGTATTTTGTATATTCTAAACACAAAAACTATGTCAAATGTAGAGCTAGTAAAAAGATTCCCCTAGGGACTGAGGAAAAAAGTTAACTTTGACTTCTTCCTTTCACATTTGATTCCTTTTATCGCCTTCATTTGCCTTATAGCTAAGACTTCAAGTACTGTACTAAACAGGAGTGTAAAGGATGGACATCCTTGTTTTAGTCCTAATATTAGTGGAAATGCTTTGAAATCTTCTCTATGTAGCATGATACTGACTGAGGGCTTCTTGTATGTTACTATGTTGTATGTTACTTGTATCCTTACTATGTTGCTATTTTCCTTCTATTCCTGTATTTTTCAGAATTGACCATGAAGGGATGTTGGATTTCTGCTAAAGCTCATTTGGAGTCTATGGAGTAGATTATGTTTATTGATTTATAATGCTGAACCATCCCTGTACTTTTGGGATGAAGCAGACTTACTTACGGCATATCTTTTTTTATGTGTTACTGAATTCAGTTTATGTGGTGGACTGAGTAAGAATGGTCCCCACAGGCTTATATGTTTCAATGTTTAGTCACTAGGGAGAGACCATTTCAAAGGATTATAAGAACCAGGAAGTGTGGCTTTGTTGGAATAAGTGTGGCCTTGTTGGAGGAAGTGTGTCACTGGGGGGTGGGTTTTGAGAAGTGTCAAAAGCCCATGCCAAGTCCAGTAGTAACTCTTTCTCTTCCTGCAGCCCGTGGCTCAAGCTGCAGAACCCCCAAAACTTCAAGTATTATGTCTGCTTGCATGCCACCATGATGATAATGGACTAACCTCTGAAACTGTAAGCCAGCCCCGTTTAAATATTTCCTAAGGGTTGCTATGGTCATGGTGTATCTTCACAGCAACAGAATAGTGACTAATATAGTTGCCAAACATTTTATTGCAAGTTTTCTTTAATCCATATTCATCTTATGTAAGAAATGGGTTTATAGTTTCCTTTTTCTGTTGAATCTTTATCTGGTATTAAGGTAATAGTAACTTTGTAAAAAAAATTTGGAAGCCTGGAAGCCGGGCTGTGGTGGCACACGCCTTTAATCCCAGCACTTGGGAGGCAGAGGCAGGAGGATCTTTGTGAGTTCGAGGCCAACCTGGTCTACAGAGCTAGTTC
>JAQHUG010000033.1:1093221-1107083 GCA_028555095.1 Dicrostonyx torquatus | reverse complement strand
ATGCAAATGGATGGAAATAGAAAACACTATCCTTAGTGAGATAACCCAAACCCAAAAAGATGATTATGGTATGTACTCACTCACTAGTGGACTCTAGCCATAAACAAAGGACATTAAGCGTATAGCTCACAAGCCTAGAGAAGCCAAATAGCAAAGTAAACCCAAAGAAAAACATATATAGATCCTCCTGGAAATTGCAAGCAAACAGAAACGCCGGGCAAAAAATTGGAAGGACGGGAGTGGGGGATAGGGGTAGAGGTAGGAGTAGGGATGGGAGAAGGGGAAGGAGAAGGGTGAAGGGAAGGACTGGGGAGAGCTTGGGGGAGTGGGAGGGTGGAGATGGAGGAAGGGTAGATATTGGAGAAGGCAATAAGATATTTACATTAAGGGAGTCATTTTAGGATTGGCAAGAGACTTGGCTCTAGAGGGGATCCCAGGTGTCCACGGAGATGTCCCCAGCTAGGTACTTGGGAAGCAGAGGAGAGGGTGCCTGAACTAGCCTTGTCCCATAGTCACATTGATAAATATCTTGATCATCACCATAGAAATTTCGTCCGATGGATGGAGATAGAGACAGAGACCCACATTCACATCAGAGCAATGGTCTGAGCTCCCAAGGTCCAGTTGAAAAACAGAAGGTGGAGAAGATGAGCAAGGAAGTCAGAACCTCGAGGGGCTGGTCCACCCACTGAGACAGCCTGCCTGATCTAATGAGAGCTCACCAAATCCAGCTGGACCAGGTCTGAATGAGCATGTGATCAAACCAGACTCTCTGAATGTGGCTGCCAATGGGGGCAGACTGAGAAGTCATCAATAATGGCACTGGGACCTATCTCTTCTGCATGTATCGGCTTTTTGGGAACCTAGTCTATATGGATGCACACCTTCCTAGGCCAAGATGGAGCAGGGAGGGCCTTGGACTTCCCACTGGGCAGGGTACCCTGCCCCCTCTTAAGGAAGCAGGGGGTGGGAGGAGGGGTAGTGGGGGAGCAGGAGGGGACTGGGAGAAGGGGAGGAAATGTAAATTTTTGAATGAAAAATAAAAGAATATGGGGGAAAAAAAGCACACTGCTGGTTCTCATCACTTAGGAAGTACAATGTTAAGTGACTGATCAGTGAAAACTACTGTTAAGTTGAGAGCTTAGGCCCCAGCCCCTTGCATCTATTCCAGTCCCCAGGACTGGTCTGAACTCCAAATCCCAGCACTCCCCAGGGTATTTAAATGAGCTCCCAAAAGAGGAAAGCGCAGGTCCTTTTCTCCCTCCAGGTGGCATTTGCAAGGTTTCCGGGTTTCCCCTCGTGGGAGCGCAGAACTCCCATTAAACCTGGATATTTCTTAATTTGGATTGTTTTGATTTGGCTTGATTGGGAATTTTGCGTCGGCAGAGAGCTCGCGTTAGGAAATATTCCTAACAACTATGTCCAAGTCGGCTGTAGTCTATCACCTATAATCACAGCCCTGAGTAGGCTGAACCATAAGAGGGTCTTGAGTTTCAGAGCAATTGGGGCTGTACAGACATAGGAAGGGGAGGAGAATGAAAGGAAAGAGGAAAGGGAAAGGGCAGAGAACAGGAAAAAGAAAGGAAGGGATATGGCCCAGTGGATAAGAACAATATAATTAAAAACAAATATATAGAAACAAAGATGCAAACACCAGGTTTTACCTTAAATCGCTTGTCCTGCAAAACTTTCTTGATGGCAACCAGTTCTCCTGAATCACAAAGTTTGGCTTGATACACCACACCAAATGATCCATTTCCAATCACTTTAGTGTCTGTATAACTGACTTCCTGGGGCCTGTCAGGACCCTGTCCAGGAGTTGCCACCACTGTAGTCACCTTGCTGCCATCTTTATCTCCTACAAGAAGAAAGGGATTTAAAACAAAAATGAAAACTACATAGAAATATACCAAAAAAACCCCTGCTAACAATTTATAAAGTAAATATATTCTTTACTTAAATATTTATTTAATATTTAAGTATTAGCATAAAGATAGTTTAACTACAGGTAATTTAACCCACCATTTACAAGTTCATTCAGATTCATTTAAATACATAACATGATGTGTTGAAAACTGCCACCTATAATGTATATGTATTGTTCTCATTAAACAATGGCATTGGGAAGAAGGTCTGGAGGAGGTCGAATAACAGAGGACAACAGGGAGAGGAGATATAATCAAAGAAGCATGTGAGCGAAACTGGAAAAGAATAAATAAGTTTTAAATACTACTAACAGGAAGCCAGATATCATGGCTCATGCCTGGAATCAAGACAAGGTTCTCACAAGCGCAATGCCACCCTGGCACATACCGAGAGTCAACAGAAATGAATAAGTGCAACAAAGCTAAAGCTGCCCCAAGTCACAGTTCAAATGGTGGACAACCTCTGGGTCTGACTTTTTGAATTTTTTTTAAGGTTGTTTACTGGAAGACAAAATAAACGTTAACTAAAAAGATGTAAGTACAACAACTCCATTCTGACCATTCTGCCTTTTGCAAAGTAGGACTTTGAGATTTTGCTTTTATCTTATTCCCTTTTAACAAATTAAATGTAATATCTTTGAGAAAATAATCACATGAGAAAATTAACTTTGGATGTGGTGGTGGTGGTGGTTTCAAGACAGGGTTTCTCTGTATAGCCTTGGCTATCCTGAAACTTATTCTGTAGACCAGGCTAACCTCGAATTCAGAGATCCACTTGCCTCTGTCTCTCAAGTGCTGGGAGGAAAAGAACTTTAATTTGAGGATAACATGTAAAACAAAGCACAATAAAACCCATTCCAAATTGAGCCCATGTGTCTTACCTACATATACCCTCATCTCATTTACAGACCTTTCCTTAC
Organism: Dicrostonyx torquatus; assembly: GCA_028555095.1. Classification (NCBI taxonomy): domain Eukaryota; kingdom Metazoa; phylum Chordata; class Mammalia; order Rodentia; family Cricetidae; genus Dicrostonyx; species Dicrostonyx torquatus. Next base: position 1,104,238 of record JAQHUG010000033.1, on the reverse strand, counting down.
CTTTTTGCGTTGCCTCATCCTTAGCAGCAATCCATAGGGGCCCCTTCAAGCTCAAGACCAACTTCCCATTTGATTGGAAGTCCACAATTGTCTCTGAATTCTAAACTATCCTAGGATACCTATCACCTGGTTCTCAAGAGCTCTAAACCATTCTCTTGGTGACTTCACAATATATGTAAGTTCTAGAAACTAGAACCATGATGAAATAACAATCATGAGTCCCTTTTCTAGCAAATGTAACACCCATCCAATGTAAAGTATAAAAATATATGTATATAGGAGTTTTTGCCTCACTAAACTATATCTTTTTCTATTTCTATTCCATTATGTAACTTTTAGAATGCCAAATGAACTCATACTAACCTAATTAAGAAGTAACTCTCCTAGCTACTTGATAAATGAACACCCAAAATGCTGGTGGCATACAATGACCAATATGTATATCTATTAAATACAAAGTCAATAAGCAATGTCTGTAAGACCAACCTTTCCTTAAAAGATATCTTTCATACCAGATAAAAACAATGACTGAAAATTATGAATGATTTCTTAAAAGGAAGGCCAGGTGATTAACTGGTAGTCTGGCATTACATTTCAAGGAAAAACACTCAAAAATATATTACTAGTGTGAATTTCAAATTAACACAATATCACATGTTGAGACAAATCAATGCCACAATTTTCATCTATAACATTATGTATGCTTTGAATAAATACAAGCAGCATTAGTGAGCACATACACTGTGGTCCTAGGAGCTCTTAACAGTTCACTTGTAACTTAGAGAAAAATAAACCAGGGAGGAAGTGGGAACTGGGATTGGTATGTAAAATGAAAAAAAGATAGTTTGTTTTCTTCTTAAAATAAAATGATAATTAAAAAAGAGAAGAATTATTTTAACTTTAAATTATCATGTTCCATCTTTAAGAATCTAACAATACTCATCTTAACTACATTTTTTTCAATTGCTTGTAAATTCTATGTGCTTCCCCCTCCCCACAAAAAAAAATAGTTTTCCTGTCTTTTTCCTTCTTTTTAAAGACAGATTCACATTCTTAAAAGATGCAGAGCAGTGAGATGCAGAAAAATTAAAGAACAAAGCACTGAATAGACTTTATTGTCCAGTTATTTCAAAGAAAATAAAAATCTCACATGATTTCCTAAAGTCTTTTCTCTTTAGCATGAAAGTTAAAGAGACCTGATTCACAGAACAACGCAGTCCTACAACGCAGTCCTACTTTGAAAGTAGGTAACTAGTATGAATGGTTGCAGGGCTGCACAGTATTTAAAAAAAGTATGACTTTCTGCTGTAGGAAGACATTTCAACATGGCAAACAGGGACCACAGTTTTGAGTGGGTTCCTGTAAGACATGCCACCAAAGCAGCATCCGTGATGACCTCCCCCATTTCCCTCTCAGGTAGTACTTGAAAAGCAGGAGGTTGGGTACAAACTATTAAAGACAATCAGCACAACCCTGGGGTTTTTTTTACTGCAAGCCTAAAATTTGGTAACGTCTAGCTATCCTAGTTTCCTGATTGAGAAATGGGAAAAGATACAAAAACAGCAATTGTTGGAATAGTAGAGTGGACAAACTACGAGGGCTTTATCTTTGTCTACTCAAGATCTGGTGGAAGGGGAAAGAAATGGGGAAGGGAGCAGGGCCTCACTGAGTAGATCTGGCTGGCTTAAACTCCTTATAGAGACCAGCGATCGATCCTTCCTGTGCTCAGAGATCCACCCGCTCTGCCTCCCTGGTGCTATACTACCACACACAAAACACAGAAATTCTTGAGGCCTCTTACCCTTGAGTTGTAACTGTCACAGACGATGTCCAATCCCTTAGTAGAAATGAGAACATTTGCTCTATTTCCTCTGAAGCAGTTAGAGAAGTTGCAAAAAACTCTTGGGAGTCATATCTCTGCTTCCATTACATGTCTGAAGCACACCAGGAGCAATGGCTCTCAGGCTATCCATAACAACTCAATCCTAGAACTTTTATTCGAAAAGCATCACGCTTTTCTGACTGCTTTATTCAGAGTTTAACTAAAGACTGTTAACCTGTCTTCAAAAGTGAAGCAGGCATGGAGGCGCAAGCATTTAAAACCAGCACTAGAGAGGCACAAACACGTGGATCTGAATTCCAGGCTAGTTTTGTGTATACATATAGTGAGTTCCAGGCTAGCTAGAGCTTTGTTGAGAGACACTGTCTCGAAATAAAATAAATTAAAATGAAAAAAAAAGACAAGAAACTAAGATTTCTTTTGAAGCAAAGAATTTACAGCCAATTGAAAAAGTAATTAAGATGAACACAATCAGATTTCTGAAGCTGGAACATGAGTAACAGTGTTGACGAACACAACAAGGTAATACTGGGGGGCAGTTGACAGTATTACCACACTGGCACTTAGCGACTGGTGTGCCAAGCATGTCACCAGTGGCATTGGCATCAGATGACTTGGCAATTGCATAACAACCATAGATATGGTGTTTTCCCAGATAACTTTCCACTTCACTGTTTTGTATTCTTTAACATTAACATAAAAATGAAGACATATTATGTCTCCTAAGCAAATAAAAAATGAGTAAGAAAGACTCACTTCTAAACTTTAACACACTGGTACCTCTCCTGCACTGTATGGCCTAGCTGTGGCCTAAAGACTCACTTCACATGCTTTCCCACTCCCATAGAAGGAGAAAGTCTGGTAACAGCCAGTGAAAGGATTAGCTCCAGAGTGGCAGAAGTATCAGAATACCGAACAATCTTTAAATTTCCTACCCTTACCTACTTACCCCTGACTAGAAGAAGGTATTTCCAAATGGAATTTGGCAACATTATGCCCTGAAATGTCTACTTCCCAAAAGCAGATAAAAAATAAAACTCTGAACACTAGATAGACTCTGGGACATCCAAAGAATTCAACATTAGCCACTAAAAGATTACTTTATACAACAGGTCACCACTGACATAAAGAACTCAGAATCCTCATGAAAAACTAAAAATAACAAATCTGTTAATTAGAAAAAATAACCACTTTATTTACTACTAAATATTTTAGAATACATGGACAGCATAACAACTGTCAAACTAGTTATATGACATACACCATTAAAATAAAATTGGTCTTCAAAAGCTGTCACTGTCTCTCGGGTAGAATAGAACTATGGCAAATAGTAGCACAGCTCCAAGTCCTCTCTCTGACTCTTGGATTCTTCTGTAACAATCAGAATCTGGTCACATGGTACACATTTCCTGTAATAATTAGAACAGAAAGGTGTATGCACCTTCCTGCTTTTATTATAGTAAAGAGATCCTCAATATATCAATTACAATAGATCCCTCATGAAAATAATGGAAAGATCAAATGCAATGTAACAACTGCCTTCCAAAGCACCTGCTATCCTAGCCGAACACCCTATCTATGTGAAGGCAAAGAACCCATGCTGGACAGCTGTCCTCTCTCTGCCTTCCATTCCTGCAGACAGAACATGCTCAGGTCCATCACACACACACACACACACAAAAAAAAAAAAAAAAACATAAACTTTTGAAAACTTATCTTAAAAAAGCAAGGACTGCCGGGCAGTGGTGGCACACGCCTTTAACCCCAGCACTCAGGAGGCAGAGGCAGGCAGATCTTTGTGAGTTCGAGACCAGCCTGGTCTACAAGAGCTAGTTCCAGGACAGGCTCCAAAGCCACAGAGAAACCCAGTTCTCAAGATTCAGAGCTGAGAAACAAGTGAAAGATGTTTAACCACGAGGCTTTTAAAGAATATTACTAAGTCATACAACCCAAACAAATGGCCCTGAAACTGTCCTCCACGTCCACGTGCTGCTCTAGTGACGTGAAGCGGGAAGTGGGGCCGGTAACAACTGCATCTGTAAAAATCTCCCTTTGCCTCAAGAACATGGCCTTGATATTAAACACCACAAACTGAAAAGACTGCAACAGGCCGGCCATCTAGGGCTACACAGAGAGAACCATTTCCCACCTAAGAACATTACGATGTGGAAAAACAACACTTCCTATTATTTCTTTTCAAGTAAGACTATGGTTGTCAGAAAAGGAAACACTGACTGTAGTTAATTTTTCAGGTTAAAAAAAAAACCTCTTATCTTAAACAACTGACTAAAGAACAACTATTAAAGGATGCTCTCCCCAAATAAACAAACTTGCTTAGAAACATGAACAACATAGAAGTCACAAAGGAAAATCAAGATTCAGAATGAGACAAATTCTAAAACCTCACAGTGAAAACAAAGTTCCTACTCTTTCCTGGGACTTTCTAGGCCAAAGCGCAAATTGTTCATGGGCGCTGGAGCAAATGAAGCTGAGGAAGAAAGAAAAGGAATACCAGGAAATCAGATAAAGTGATCAATTCTAATTAGCAATAGCATTTTTAAAAATTTCAGGGCAATTTGTAAGTAAACCCTATACTTGACTTATTAAAAGTAAATGTATGATGTAATATGTATATTGTTTTAGAATTTTAAAATTTCATTGTTTTCAGTGTCTATGTGCACTCTTGCTTTTGGGAGTGGTTTCTCTCCCACCACTGTGGGATCCAGGGATTGAACTCACTTACATCACAAGGCTCGTACAGTAAGTGCCTTTACCCACTTGTCAATCTTGCTGGTGTCCTATACTTTTTTAGATGGTGATACACATGATGTGGAAAAAAAATTACAAACAAAAACCAGTCTCAAGAAGAAAATGTTTAAGAAGGCCAGCTCTAGGAGACCTTACAATCATTACCACCTAGGTCAGACAAGGAATACATTTTCCCTGGTGGCCTAGCAGGATTGCTGTGACTGGTACAAAGAGGACAATGCCATAACTGGTATAAATACAAACCCTCAATTGTATGAAAGATTTCTTGTGATTGGTGAGAGTCTCCCTTTCTGCCTATATGAGAAGACTATCTGGCTCACTTTTTGAGCCAATAATATACACTCCTGTGTTGCCTCCCCTTATGTTGCAACATTAGGCTTGGTAAAAACAATTTCTTGGATGGGCTTTTCTTGCCTGCTTCTATCAGAGCAAACTGAGCTGGTAGTAGAAAGAGGGCAGTAGTGACATGAGAAGTGGCCACAGTAGCACTGACCGTGACAATGTGGTGGCAGCAACAGTATACCAGCTAAGAGGCTGCAGGGTTTCCAGTTGCTTTACAGCAGCAGATGAGGACGATCCACCAGCTGAATTGCAAAATCAAGCCAAACCCACACCTGCCTTGATATGCAGCAGAGGCGTGGAGCTCCACAACCACCCAGCAGAGATGACAGCAGAGGCAGAGCTGAACAGTTGCCAAGCAGAGTTTCAAGCCCAGTGAAGTAGCCCAATGCACTGACAGTTACGGAAGAGGTTGGATACAAAATGGGCTGTGGCCCAACAGCCAACGGAAGCAGCAACAAAAACCAAAACAAACAAACAATCAAACAAGGCTGTGGTAGCTGTAGCTACCTACCAAGCAGGCAGTCATTACAGTGGCCAAAGCAAGCTAAACAAATTGCTGCTCTGAAGGGTGGTGACACCCAAAACTTTAGGCCCATAAGCTGCAAGGTCAGCTACCTTGAAAGGCTGAGGAATTCTACAGGAACCATAACTATTGTAAAACTAACTGTCCCAGTAAATAGACCTACACAAGAGCTATATATAAGACACTAGAGGGTGCTACCTACTATTTTTACTGCATGCCTGCTGCCACTGCTGTCAAACACTAAGACACAGGAAAGGTGGCCAAGAACAATACTTGAAGACCTTCTTCTTGCCTGCCCATGTTCCAAGTAAAACAAAGGAATCCAGCCAACTGATGGGTAATACCACGTCTTGAAGCATCTACTCTACCATAGCTGGCTATCTGTAACACATGGTGCTGCTTCAAAGGATTCTTATGAGGAATGCTAACACTCACAAGTAGCGCTGGTTTTCCTGTTTGTTTTTAACAGCACAATAATTTATATCCTTTGAATTTTGACTTACTGAACAGAAAAGAACAAGACCCCTCCCCCAGCTAAGCTCTTTTACCTCTCTGTCTGTGGCCGACTGCAGTGCTTATCACAATGTTCTATACTTAGTAAAAGCATCAGTCCCTCACTTCACTAGGAGCTCTTATGAAAACAGAGGCTATCTTCATCATTTCCTTTCTGCTTATTATTAGCACAGGATTGAGGACAATGAAAGTGCTCAGCAAATGTTTGCTACAGGAATTACAAAGACCATGCAAGCAGTTACAATTTGAGAACTTACTACACTTCGTGTCAAACATCACAGTGCCTTTCCTTTTTTCTATGCTGCCACTGGTCAGATCCAAATCCTGAGGGAGAAGCGTATAAACGCCTTTTCAACAGTAAAATATAATCCTAGACTTACTGAAAACAGGTCAATGTTTGCCACACATGGGTTTAACCAGCAGAATAGTTATTCTATTCCAACAACATACTATAGCTTTTGCTCTTCAGACAACACATCACTCTCCAGGTCCAAACCTAACTGTGTTCAACAAAACTGAAAATTTCAAATATTTCACAGAAGAGTCTGGTAACAGAACCTACTAGCTACCCAAAATTTTATTTGAAAATAGCTATACTTGTTTTGAACTAATTTTAACTAACTTAATTTTATCTTCTCTTAGAAGTATAACTATACTTTAAAACATGCAACAACCCCAAAACAAGAATGAACTTCACTAATTTAAGTCTAAACTTCAGTTTTATTTTACTAAAAAATCAGAGAATCAAGCATATTTTCAATGTTTTTTCTAGCTTCCATGAACTAGATTAGAACCAAGCCCAAAATGAATAAATGTTCCACATGCTCTATCCGCACACTTGAAATAATTACAATACAGATTTTAGAAGCAAGTACTGACCACTGGTACCTAAAAGAGCTGCATGGTGTGCACTGGGCACTATCACAACCTTTACATTTTAATGAGCTTCCCAGGCTGCTCAATTTTAAGAAGGAAGGTTGATAGATGGCATTTTTTTCCTTTAAGGAAGCTAAGTTTCCAGATTATCAATGTGATAATGTGGCATGCATAAAAGGAAAGAATCAGCTGCCAAGTGCTTACAGTATAAAAGCAAACAATTATTCTAGGATCTCTGATTCTGATTCAATGAGGGTTTGTATCTTGCCACAAATCCAAGTATAGCACCAGAATTAACACTCTACATGTTTCACAATGGATTAAGTCTGTTTGAGACCTACAACCCATCTTTTTCATTCCAAAGGACACAAGCTAGAGGCTCACTAGATTCTGCCTTCCACTGAAATATGCACCAAAGATAACTAAACTTCTTTGTAATGAGTCTTTCTCTGTATTGCCAGTTCCCAAATACCAACATGGTGACTTCTTATTAATTATGAAACCTCAGCCTTAGCTTAGGCTTGTCCCTCTAGTTCTTTAACTTAAATTAACCCCCTTCACATTAATCTGCATTTTGCCTGTAGCTTTTTTACCTTTCTTTCATTCTGGTTATATCCAACTCCCTCCATGTCTTCTTGGTATCTGACGCTGGCCTAGATTCATCTCCTACTTTCTCTGTCTCTGTCTCTCTCTCTCTCTCTTCTCTCCAGAAAAGACCCACCTATACCTCCTGCACAGCTATTGGCCGTCCAGCTTTTTAATCACACCAATCACAGCAATGCATTTTCATACAGTGTACAAAAATATCCCACAACACCTCTTTCCCATAGCACATCACACAAGTTTTATGTCTGTTTTTACACATATTTTAAAATGGAAAATTATTAAGCTAAAATTGCTGTTAAATATCACTGACAGCAGGGTTTGCATTCTCTGGGTTACTGCTTACTCCAGGTGATCCTACGTGTTTTCTAATCACTATTCAATAACTAGAATCATTACATGAAGGCAACACTCATGTTCATCACATCTTTCTTTGAATGACCCCATTTCACACCTACGCACACAGCAGACTGTCAAGTAACTGTTCATATAAGTAAAAAACTCTGCGGCTGCCAGTCCACTTCAGAAACCATATACAGCTGAAGTGACTGCAATAAGCAAGTTAGGCTTAAAAAGATAAGACAAAGACAACTAAACTATTTGACAACCCTGCCTAGGACCAATACCACAAGCAGTATGTTTATGAAGCACTGTATGCTATACAAAGTATGCTACCGAACAGTATCTCATCTAAACTAAATCATAATCCTAAAAGGGAGATTAAAGACCAATTTGAAACCAGGAGAGAGAGGGCTAAAGATCAAAAACGAACTTAAAATTATTCAAGATTACAAAGTAAAACCAAAACATTTAAGCAAATTTATCACAATACAAAGCAATAATCAGCTGTTTGAGATCAGCTGTTACTCTTTCAAGACCAGAAAGATGTGAATGGAAATCAAGCAGGCATAATTGTTCTATAAGTAGAGGGGAATATAAAGAGCAGATCTTACTTACACAGTAGTTTTCATTAAAAAGTTTGTACTTCTAAAAAAAAAACCTAGGAAAGCCAGGCGGTGGTGGCACACGCCTTTAATCCCAGCACTTGGGAGGCAGAGGCAGGCGGATCTTTGTGAGTTCGAGACCAGCCTGGTCTACAAGAGCTAGTTCCAGGACAGGCTCCAAAGCTACAGAGAAACCCTGTCTCGAAAAACAAAAAAAAAAAATTGTACTTCTTATAAATTCAAAAGTATAAATTTGCCTATAAATCAGATATTAAATAAAAATGTCCTTAGTTTATGAACTACTTTAATACTTTACATATAAATCATATAAATAGAAATGGTAAGGTAGCAAGCACATTATTCCCCACCTCCCATTCTGAGCAGACTCCAAAGACACACAGCAGTGGTTCCTGCACAGCACAAGGCCTGCCCACCCAACACTGTATCACCACATCCTTCCCCGTTCCCATGAGCATGCAATATTTTTATAACCATTAAATCAATCCCAAATGCTGGGCAGTGGTGGCGCACACCTTTAATCCCAGCACTCGGGAGGCAGAGGCAGGCGGATCTCTGTGAGCTCGAGGCCAGCCTGGTCTACAAGAGCTAGGTTCAGGATAGGCAATGAAGCTACAGCAAAACCCTGTCTCAGAAAAGCCAAAAGAAAAAAAAAATCAATCCAAACAATTGTCAACTAAATCTCCAGTTACCCTTTCTTCCACAGTTCTTTCAAATCATAAGTTACTTGAAAAAAACCTTCTTTTCTTCTCTCTACATATTTCATCCCCAAATCCCAAGATCTAAAATCAACCTTACCCACAGGTAGGTAGGAAAGAAAGAGCGGGAGAGAGGTAGGGAGGGAAGGAGAAAGGGGAGGAGAGGGAAGAGGAGGGAAGGGAGGACAGGGGAGGGAAAGAAGCACAGGGTTGCTCTTGTGTGCCAGTGCCACGCAAAAACAGTGTCAGCAACTTATATACCTGCTGCGTATATTCAGAAAGACATATCCACTTCCCACAACCCTCCACTTCCAATGTCCCTCCTACTTGCTATTAATAAATTTGTCACTGTGAGTATGCAATATTTATGGCAACTATTGCTCAGTTATTAACTTTTACAGAACAGCCTAGGAAACTACATTTGAAAAGACATATTGCCACAGGGCAGTGGTGGCACACGTCTTTAATCCCACCACTCGAGGCAGGATCTCTGAGTTCAAGGTCAGTATGGTCCATAGAGGTGAATTCCAGGACAGATAGAGCTACACAGAGAAACCCTGTCTCAAAAGAAAACAAACAAAACGAAAAATAAATTTTTTTAAAAGATGTTAATAACCAATCTTAATCATATAGAATCAAATCCATATTCACTTTTGTATTTGTCATTATCTTCCAGTAAAAACTGGTTTAAGGTCCCCAACTCTTTTCCTGCTAACAGTGGGGAGGGGGAACAAGAAAATCTAACAATGCTATGCAAAGAAGACACATGGAAGGATGAGTATGCTGACCGTGTCAGTGCACAGAAAAAAGCCACTAGTGCCTCTCCCTCCTGAAGCTGCACTAGAAGAGATGTGACCTGGGTTCTTAGTAACTAAAAAGGCTGTCGAATGGCACAGTCCTACACTCACTTGCCTGAGAAGTATGGCTGCTGATTTCGATAATGGGTCATGAAAGAAAATAGGAGGACACCCTTAATAGAGCATCTCCCATATTGCTTACTACTTGAAATGTCAGAGGCTAAGAGAGACACAACGGTAGGAAATAATCTCATCTTTGGATGGCCCTTTTGACCCTTTCCAGATAATGTCATCTCTGCTCAGTTATTTCAGTTGGACTGACAGTCGATAAGTAAAGAGCTCCTAATTAAACAACGTATTTGTAAAATCTGGCAGTTTACCAAGCTACATTTAGAAAACAATGTCAATGAGTGAGATGAAAACACATATGCTGCTTTAATTTTTAAAAATCATCTAAGCTGAGATAGTAAGATCGATTTGTGTTGCCACTGTTTCCTTCTGCAGCATCCTTTTCTCCTGCCAACTGTCTATGACAGTCTTCAAAGTAAGCTGTAAAAGTATGCAGGAAAGGTAAGAAAATGTGTAGCTACAGCCAGGAGGTGGTGGCATATGCCTTTAACCCCAGCACTCGGGAGGCAGAGGCAGGCAGATCTTTGTGAGTTCGAGACCAGCCTGGTCTACAAGAGCTAGTTCCAAGACAGAGTCCAAAGCCACAAAGAAACCCTGACTCGAAAAAACAAAAAACAAACATACAAAAAAAGAACTTCTGGAGGCATCACAATCCCTGACTTCAAACTCTACTACAAAGCTACAGTACTGAAAACAGCCTAGTACTGGCATAAGAACAGACAGGAGAACCAATAGAACCAAACAGAAGACCCAGATATCAATCCACACATCTTCAAACACCTGATCTTTGATAAAGAAGCAAAAAAATATCAAATGGAAAAAGAAAGCATATTTAACAAGTGGTGCTGGCATAACTGGATATCAACATGTAGAAAAATGAAAATAGACCCATATCTATTACCATGCACAAAACACAAGTCCAAATGCATCAAAGACCTCAACATAAAGCCAGCCACACTGAACCT
>JAQHUG010000033.1:1080504-1092206 GCA_028555095.1 Dicrostonyx torquatus | reverse complement strand
TTGAAGAGGGGAGGGGAAAGACAGGGAGGGGAGCAGAGAAAAATGTAGAGCTCAATAAATATCAATAATATATATAGTAAAAATAAATGCATTTCAAAATATTCAAGGTTTTAACAAGGGATACAACAAAACTATGCATCTTCAAATGTTTTGGTGGGAGAGGTACAGTCCAGGGAATAGAAGTTCTTTCACACTCCAGACAAACACTGACTTCTGTCACTAAGCTTATAATATACTCACAGTCCTCAAATGTAGTTTGTTGTTTTTATTTTTAAATCATTTAAGATTATTCCCAAAACCTAAAGCAAAAGACTCGGGGGGTGGGGGGGGAAATCACTAAATAAGAGGAAAACAAAACTGGTTAATGGCAAGGGCTAATCTTGCCATTCTAGTGAAAGTACCTGAAAGAGAACTAAAGCTAGCTGATTATCCCCAGTAAAATGAGTCTCAATCTATCTGTCAGGACGTCATAGAGATCTGTAGTTGTAAGAAAGTGCAAGCCCATACACACAAATCAACCACTGTTAATTAATAACCACAGGTGATTAAATTCTACATCCCCAAAACATATGTACATATTAACTTTAAACACCATTTCTTTTTCAAAATGTAACAGTGATACCATACTCTGACCCAGTATTTCATTTTCTAGGCATGTGACAAAAACCAAAATTATGGAGAGAGAGAGAGAGAGAGAGAGAGAGAGAGAGAGAGAGAGAGAGAGAAAGAGAGAGCGCACTAGGCATGTGACAAAAACCAAAATTACATATATGTGTGTGTGTATACATATATACATATATATATATATGTATATATATATATGTATCTGAGGAATAATGCTTGTAAACTGTAAAATTTGTCACTCGTATTGGTTTAGTAAAACACTGATTGGCCAGTAGCCAGGCAGGAAGTAGAGGTGGGGTAAAGAGAACAGGAGAATTCTGGGAAGAGTCAGTCTGCAGTCGTCACCCAGACACAGAGGAAGCCAGATACAGCAAGCAAGATGTGACCGCCTCACAGGAAAAAAGTACCAAGCCACATAGCTAACACAGACAAAAATTATGGGCTAATATAAGTTATAAGAATTAATAAGAAGCCTGAGCTACTAGGTCAGTCAGTCAGTTTTGATTAATGTAGACCTCTGTGTGTTTATTTGGAACTAAACGGCTGCAGAATCAGGCAGGACAGAAACCCCTGTCAACAATCAGGATGTTTGGCTTTGTTGGAGGAAGTATGTCACTGTGGGGGCAGGATTTGAGGTCTCATCTGCTCAAGCTATGGACGGTGTAGGACAGTTTCCTTCTGCTGTCTGCAGATCAAGATGTAGAATTCCCAGCTCCTTCTCCAGCACCATGTCTGCCTGCACACTACTGTGAAGACAATGAACTAACCCTCTGAAACTGTAAGCCAACCCCAATTAAAAGTTTTCTTCTATAGCTGTTGCCAGGGTCACAGTGTCTCTTCACAGCAATTGAAACAGTAAGACAAGGCCCATATTAAGAACACTTGTTTAAGGCTGATCTCTAATTGCTGCTGCTGTTGTGTTTTACCATCCTCAGGATATCATGAATTAGAGGGGCCATGATTCATTTAATCATTACATAATTCTAAGGAAATCTGAGTTAAAAATGAATCTATGCAACCTAGTAGTACTGTTTCAGAAAGACACAAGTATGCGAAGATGGAAACCACGATACACTCCAATGAACACCTTAGAGTCACTCTCAGACACACAAGTTCTTAGATACATTCAACCTAAACACCAAATTTGCTTTCATTAAAATTCCAACCTTCTGGTGACTGCACAGGTCATTTCTACTGGGTCCTGACCACTAAGCACCTCACTACCTCCTGTTCTGTAGATACACTTGGTTATTAGTCAGTTCCTGGAGCCAAACAGCTTTTACGCAGGGTATTATTCTTAAGAACTCCTGTTTATCCCATCTCAGCTACCCAGTGCTAACCTGAAAAACAGGTAAGCATTTCTTAATTATATTGTGAAGTGTTCCTCTGTCAACTCAGGGAGTTAAAGATCTACAAGGGATAAACATGATAAAACAACAGGAAATATATCACATGCAATGTCAGTTGTTGCTTTTAGAAATTGCTGAACCTGTTGAATATAGTAACGAGTTTCTCACTTTCTATTCTTTAAATGTGGTTACTCTAAATAGTCATTAAGCTCCTTTAAATAAATCTACTTCAGACACAAAGCATAACAAAATGACACCAAACAGTGCCAGCAAGCTGTTTATCCTTGTTTACACTAATATCCTTATATTTTTAAGTTTCTGAGATTTATTTAGTTCACATACGTATGTATGTATGTATGTATGTATGTATGTATGTATGTATGTATGTATGTATGCATGTGTTTTGCCTGTGTGTATGCATGTGTATGTGAATGCCTGGTGCCCATGAGGAACAGAAGTGGGGAGCCTGATCCCTTGGGTCTGGAGTTGTGAGCTACCATATGAGGGATAGGTATCAAACTCATGTCTTCAGCAGCAAGTGCTCTTAACTGCTCAGCCATCTCTCAAGCCCTGTTAAGCTACTTTAAAGGCATAATATATAGTCAAAATATTAATTATAAGAACTTCAGTTTTATTTTAATTATCATAATTCATGCTTAGTAGTATTCCTTGAGAAAACATCAAAGAGCAATGGCAAGAGAAATGGATGTAACTCAGTCCTTGCAAGGCCCTAGGCTTGAACCCCAGCATTGCAAAACAGAAAATTAAGGGGCCAAAAAGACGGCTCAGTGGTTAAGAGTGTTTGCTGCTTTCCCAGAGACCCAAGTTCAATTCCCAGTACTTGTGCCAAGTGGCTCACAGCACCTGTAACTCCAGTCCAGGGGACCTGATATCCTCTGCAGGCACCTGCATGTGTGTCCCACATAGACATGAATACAAATAAATAAATATTAAAACAATCTTTAACAGAAAAATAAAAGGCAAGATAATTTTTTGAAAAATAACTTGAACACCTAGATGCCCATGTACAAGAAAATGAATTAAAAAGCAACTTTATGCAATTAAGTCAAAAGCATAAAACTCACAAAAATTAATTCAATATTCACACACCTAAAGAAAATGTGAATCTACAGAACTTCTAAAGATAACAAAAATCTAAGTGACCTTGAAAGAAAATTGCTTAACATATACACACTAAATAGACTATTAAGGCAAAACTGAGCTTTATTAAAATTAAAAATACCTGTTCTACAAAAAAAGTCTGAAAAATACTTGCAAAACTCATTATCTGATAAAAAGACATGCATGCAAAATGTACAAAGAATTTCTAAAACTCAATAAGAACACGATGGTGGGCTGGAGAGATGGCTCAGCGGTTAAGAGGCTGTTCTTCCAGAAGACTGGGCCTCAATTACCAGCACCCACAGGGTGGTTTACAACCATCTCAAACTCTAGTTCCAAGGTATCTGATGCCCTCTTGACTCTGAAGGCACAAGACACTACCATGGTACACAAGCACATATGCACACACACAATCAGAACATTCCAAATTAAGTGACCTTAGCATACTGAGCCTCAATCGCAATAAGGAATGATAAACAACAGCCTTTGGTTAATATCAACATTGTAATTATAAACATTAATTATAAAAAATGCACCTCATTGATACAATATATACCAAGGGTATGAGCAAGGGGGTTATAAGGAACCATTTATATGTTTTATTCCTATTTTTTAGTAAATCCAGAAGTCTATTATTTTAATAGAAAAGATGAGAAAAGGGCATAATAGCACAATAAAGTCTTCGGAAAATTCCTTAAGATTTTAAGAAGAAAAGAATACTGCTGTGTGTCTGTCATCTGCCTTGTTTCTGCAACCCTTCTACTCTTGTCTCAGCGCCACCTCAAATCTAATAAAAATCAAAGCTGTAGGTGTGGTTACAACGAGCACATACCTGTTTAAAAAGCTCCCTAGGTAACTCTACCTCGGCAAGATGCAAATGAAACAGTAACCAGTGAGCTAAGCAGGCTGTCTTGGTTTTTATTGAGTGGTAAACTACTCTATAACCTAATTTCTTTGTAAAACAAAAGAGACCAAAAAGGAAAATCAACACTATAGAATTACATTCACCTCAAAATTTCTTTCTCCTCTACATGAATAAGTTGGAATTAAAATGACTTCTAGGTTAGGGATGTGGCTCAATGGCAGAGTGCTGGCCTAGATATGTGAGTTCTTGATTTGATTCCCAGCATTGTCAAAAATAACATTAAAAGGATAAAAGTAAACAGCCCTATAGCTTCACTTATCTTAAAACTAATAGAGATAAGCAAGCAGATTTTTCATTGTTTTCAACCAAAGGACTACAAGAGCAATTAACTACAGCCATAAAGGAACTAATGATTGATGAATTTATTGTGTCTCTATCACAATTCTCTCTCCACAAAAACAATCATTTACTATTTTGCAAGTGTCTGAGATAACCCAAAGGATTCTCAAGAGTGTAAGCTGAGAGGCTGAGATAAACATAAGAAACTGGTTTAATTTATACTAGTGAGGCAATCCAACAGATAAGCTGCCATTATCTCTCACTTGATAGCAACCTTCGCCTGCTTCCCAACACTTACAGGCGCAATGATCAGCACAAACTAAGCACAGCGCCTACATAGTTCTATTTTTAAAACTGGCGTAAGTATGAGACTAAAAGTAAAAGTCAAGGCTAAGCAGGGACAGCAGGGGCACACACCTTTGATCCCAGGGCTCAGGAGGCAGAGGCAGGCAGATCTCTGTGGGTTCAAGGACAGCCTGGTCTACAGCACAAGTTCCAGGACACCCAGGGCTACGACACAAAGAAACCCTGTGAAAAAGAAAAAAGAAACCTTGTGGAGGGAGGAAAAGAAGTCGGGGCTAAAGAGGTAGCTCAGCAATTGAGAGCACTAGCTGCTCTTTGAAACAGCCAGGGCATGCATGGTGGCTCACAATGGTCACTATTTCCAGTTCAAGGTAATCTGATGCACTCTTCAGGCCTCCATGGGCACCAAACACAAGACATATATATACAGGTTAAACATTTCTACACATAAAATAATTTTTGAAATCCTAAGCACCTAGAACCAAAACAATACCTGAGCACCATATAATTCAGTTCACAACAATCATGTGGTTTTCAATAAACTTATTAAGAAAATAATTGTTTTATATATTTTGCATGATGTATTTTATATATTTTGAATGATATATATATATATATTTATTGCACGACATAAAACATTTACTTTATATCATGCACTATGCTGGGCAAAGAAATGGCACGGTAACAAAACCAAACTTATACTCCAATAGAGAAAACAAACTCATAGGAGTCAAGAGTAATAAACATATTTTTAAATAAAATAAATCAAAATAAAGGATAGGGTAGTTACTCAGTGTGGAGGCATTTAAAAGAACTGTGAGAAGGGCGGTGGTGGCACACGCCTTTAATTTCCGCACATGGGAAATGTGCACACAGAAGCATGTGGACCTCTGAGGTTGAGGCCAGCCTGGTCTACAGAGCAAGTTCTAGGACTGTCAAAGCTACACAGAGAAATCCTGTCTCAAAAACCAACTCCCTACCCTCCAAAAAAGGCTTTGAAATAATGATGGAAACCAAGGCCCTGGGTTCTTCGTGGAGGGGCAGAGGGAGCTCTGTAGTTGATCTAGGTGGAAGTGTATATACCTAGATGTGCACTTAGACCTGTGCAATCTTCTGTATAGCTATATCTGTTTTAAGCCTACTAAAAGCAATAAAAAAATTGACTTCATCCAATCCTACTGATGAGTTTCTACTACTTAGCAATAAGTAAAACTTATAAATAAGTAAAACGGCACAACAGGTTATTAAACACAACAAAAGCCATGGGTGGAGTGAAGAAGCAGGGAAGACAACATAATCTAGAATGTGAGACAACTCATTAGTCACTACAGTCACTGCGACACAACACTGACTAAGGAATGCTGGGCCCACACATGGTTTCATATGTTATATTCCGTGCTGTTTCTGTTGCATGGTGAAGCCAAATATCCTGAGGGCCAGACATGGTGAAGAAAAGCTGCACAACTCATGGCAGACAGGAGCAAGAACTGGGGGGAAGGGGGAGTGGAAACAAGATAAACAGTTCAGAGTCCAGCCTCAACTAAGGCCCACCTCCCAATCGTCTGTTTAGCATTCTCATGACGCTATGACCCCTCAAGAGCACTATGAGCACTTGGGGGGGGGCTGGTGGGGAGAGCACATCTAACTGTAACAACTGCAGGAAGACAACATCAGGAAAAGAGGAAAGGACAGCCCAGAAAAGGTAAGGATACCATCTGAATAAAAACACAAAGCCAGACCGGCAGAAGGCATCTTACAGCATGATAATGGTCTTGCACACAAGAGGATGTGTGCTCAGATTTCTCAATGTTTACCTGGGTAGAACAGTAAGGTAGACAAAGCTAGGAACAGAAGACTAATAATAGCCTGAGAGTAGGGAAATTTGTTCTGTGAAGGGCCAAGTAGTAAATAGTTTAGGTTTTGGATACCATGGGTTATTTGTAATGAACACACAGATTAATGGGCAAGGCAGTATTCAATTACAGCTTGATTTTTGCAAATAATAACTGTCCATATTTAGCCTTATAAGCTAGTTTGTACAACAGCGGTCTAAGCAAAGGGTGCTAACATCCCAAACTTAAAGTTAGGGCTGGAGAAATGGATCTGAAGGAGTAGGCAGACCCGCAGAGTGACAAAAAGGTCATAAGGGGTATAAGAAGCAAACAACTGCCTGCGGAAAACAAAGCCAAGGAAACCCGTGGACAGCAGCGCCACTTGCCACTTCCTCGGGAGAGGAGACAGACAGAAGGACAGAGAGTGAGAAAACAGTTTCTGCTTTAACAGGTTCAGTTTCAGGTGGTTACAGAACATCTAAGAGAACATTCAAAGAGGTCTGGAACAAGAGGCTAAAATAAAAATCTAAACACTGAATTAGAAAGAGAAGGGGAGGAAAAGACTGTAGGGAAGACTGGGGGACTGTGAGAACATTTTACGTGAAGTAGAAACAGCAAGAAAGACTCTTCCCAAGGATGACTTTTAATGACCCAAACTGAAAAAGTCTAGAAGGTAGGATACTCTAGTTGTAAGAAACACAAACCAGTGCATAGTAGTTAAATGCAAATGACAGGGCTGGCAAGGAATCAGCGAAGTGCAATGCAATGACAACCTGAGTTTGGATGCCCGGCACCCACAAAAAAACAGGGCACAGATGAGCACCTATAATCCCAGTCCCAAGGAGACAGAGACACCGGGATCCCTGGGACTTGCTGGCTAGCCAGTCTAGCCCAACTGGTGATTTCCGGGTTCAATGAGAGGTCTTGTCCTCAAAAAGTAAGGTGGAAAACAATGAGCAACACACCCAAGGTCAACCTCTAGCCTCCACACACTCTTACACAAGCACGCACAAACACATGGACACACTGACAAACCAGAGTAAGATAAAAGACAGAGAGATCGGTGGTCACTGGGTTAGAGGGAGGAGGAAACAGACAGTGGCTGCATAGCGGGTGGTTTACTTGTGGGGTGTGGAAAGTATTTGGGAACTTCATAAAGGTGGTAGGCGTGTACTATAAATGTACTAAATAACACAGAATCATGTATTTTTAAAGGACAAAGTTTTACATTCTTTTACCTAAAATTGGGGGGAGAAAAGAGCAGTGGGAAAGCCAAAGAACTATGATGACAAAACAGGATTTATCCAATATAGTTTAGGCACGTGAAAAAACATGTGGTATGTTAGGTGTCCTCAGAGATCCCTTGGAGCCCTCTAACTGCCATGGACACTGGGTAATAAACTCTAACTATCCCAGCACTACAGATAATTATTGTTATCACTAACCAAAATATGAGTTTGGGGTGTTTTTGTTTTTGCTTTAGTTTAAGTAAGACTGATCTCCACGAAAGTTACTAAAATTTCCATGTGCTAGTGTGACTAATGCTTTCAAAAGCACTACACTATTGACAGCAATATCTTTTTTAAATTTTACTTATTTATTTATATGTGTATGTCTATGTATCATATAAATATGACGGGTGCCTGAAGAGACAGAAGATGACATCAAATTCTTTGAGACTGAAATTATAGACAAGTATTAGCTGCCAGGGTGCTAGGAATCAAACCCAGGTCCTCTGAAAAGTAACCAGTACTATTTGCTATAGCTAACTGTGGAGTCATCTCTCCAGCCCTGACATCGACTTCTTATTTAAGGCAAGGCAATCAAAGCTTATTCCAAGTAAAAAAAAATACTAAATCATATTAATTTGCTACTTCCATAAATAGTACAGTAGTTTCCCCCACTGACAAGCACTGATGCTATGTGAACAATCTGCAGAGATAACATCTCTCCTTTTCCCTCTTAGGAGAAAAAAACAGCACTTCAATGGTCAGGCTGCTGACCTAGCACTATAAATATCAGTGTGTTGTATCTATTGCTGGAAGAATAATTTTGCTTGTAAGGAAAGAACCAAGGCATTTATGAGTCACTTAGATTACTGCAAACACAGGCGTGTAAATAGGAAACACTTCTAAAAGAGGAAACGAAACTCTTACTATGCTAAATCTAATAACATAATCTTTTTTTCTGAACTAGTTATCAATAAAATAAAACCTGGTATTGTAACATTTTAAACAAACTAAAATTCCCATGTGGGTTGAGCAGTGTTGATGCTTAAGAATTAACGTTAACACATTCAAGAAATTCCCAGAAAGAACAGCTTACTGTTTTATATACACCAAGTGACTCTTGCCTTTATACAGTTATAAAAGGCAGGTGCTGCCGGATTTCAATGGAGAAGGCGACCCACAAAGCACGGTCCCCATGACTGGCGTTTCTCCAGGCTCTTTAAACAAGGCACAGCAGTTTGTGGATGGGAGGAAGGAATGACTAAACTGCAGGTTATCACTCTCTGGCTATAAAATAACAACAGGCTTTCTCAGAGTGTGGCTCAAATCCTAACTTCCTGTCTTCTAAGCAGTGCCCCCAGGTCAGAATTACAGGTTACCCAGTAGCTCTGTTACTAAACCTGCAATATTCATGAACCCCTCCAGGTAAGGTGAAGTTCCTGTCTTAAATCGTTCACAAACCCCTACTGAGATCCCTAAGTAAACACCTCACACAGCATTTCTAGGTCACCTGCAACTCCCCCTGTTTTTAAATACTTTGTTATTCAATTAGAAAGAAAAGGATGACAAAAACCACTTTAGGAAACGTTGTTTCCAATGAGTATAAGAAATCTTACACTGCAATAACAACCCACCAATTTCTAACCTATTTGCTGCAAATTCTCACTGCCCTCCTAGACTTTAAATCTGTCACATAACTGTTTCACTCTATTCTTTTTACAAAACATATCAATACCCTGAATTACAGTGCAGCTTAGTAACACCCTTCTTATCAAAACTTCTACAAACATCAAGCTTGAAAAATCAGAATTTTGAAGACAGAAAAATAATTATTAACTAACAAAACTGAGCATCCGCTCTATGCTAATTCCAAACTGTTTTCTATGCATTACATCATTTAACCTCTAACACTTCTATGGGCTGTGTGTTATTATTATTACATTATTTTAAAGATAGAGGAAGTTTTCGTGGAAAATTGGTTCAAGGTTAGAGCTAAGTCCTATGGATAGAACTCTGCACTGATGAACTTCAGTAGCAAAGCCTGGTTTAAAAGCCACAACTTACCAGCTGTGAACTCTAAACAAACTATTTAACTTTTCTAAAATCAATTTTGTTATTTGCAAAATATAGGCAACAATTCTTGTCTCAGAATTATTAAAGAAATAAATGAAGTGGTGATACATGCCTTTAATCATAGCACTTGGGAGGTAGAGGCAGGGGGATCTCAGTGAGTTCGAAGCCAGCCTGGTCTACAAAGTAAGTTCCGAGACAGTCAGGGCTGTCTCAAAAAAGCCCTGCCTCAAAAAGCCCAAAAAGAAATGAAAAGGACGCAAGTAAATGAGCCAATTCCAATTCCTTCAAAAGGACCTATACCCACAAACACCAACTCACCAGAAAACTGACAATAACATTATACTGAGTGTGTGTGTGTCACTATGGCTCACATTCTATTTAAATTGAACCAATGTCTGGGCCAGCATAAGGGCTATCTGTAACTGATGCCAACCACCAACCCAGACAAGCAGGGTCTGAGGCCCAGGACCCACACCAACTCCAGCACATTGTCCTGTAAAGTTCAAACACAAATAATAAAGTAATGTAATTTTTAAATATTCTTATTTAGATCAGGGACTAGAGAAATGGTTCAGCAGTTAAGACCGGGTGCTGCTCTAACAAAAGTCCTGGGCCAGTTCCCAACACCCTTATCAGGAGGTTCACACCTGCCTGCTACTTCAATTCCAAAGAATCTGACACCCTCTTCTGGCCTCCTGTGGCAACTGCAACCACCTGATCAACATGCATCATTTAGGTACACACATACACATAAAGATCTTTTTAAAAAATTAGACCTCAAAAATGATTCAAGATAATAAATATTTCTGCCTTTCAGAAAACGGCAAACTAGAAGAAGTGCTGCGAAACGAACCACTTTTACCTTTTCTTCATTATTCAAACTGCTCACTTGACTTTTTAATCTTCAGGAGTCCAGCAGAGTGCCAAGTAAAGTTGGTATTAATGTAGAAAGAATAAATGTGGGTGCCTCATAAAGGGCCTAATGCTTTTCTCCCACAATGAGTCTCATTGTCTCTAAGCCTAAAACCCTTCGCACAAGGCCTCAGGGCTGAGTGAAGTTCGACGACTGACTGCAGATCAGCATGTCCTGCCGTTTCTCCACCCGCCTTCCTCACAACACTGTTCCTACCGAATACACTTTAAAGAGCTTGGGGCAAACTTCAGTAAGAACAAGAACGCCTGAAATTGTAATTGCAATCCCACACCAAAAAGGCACCTATTATGTCTAACAGAGCTGTGAAAGCTCCCTCCATCTTTAAATGCTGTGCCCACCTCACAGAAATGTGGGGGTTCAATGATCTGTGACCTGTCAAAGCCAGCAATCCCAGCAAGCTAGGTTCTCTACAATACACTCACTCTTTGGCTTTCTAGCTAGATATTCTTTTCCTTTCTATCATTCACCTAGAGTTGTTTAATAAAATACCATGTACCAAAGAGCAAAGTTCTGAAATTCCAACTGGCCTATAATTCTTTAATTCCATCACTAAACTAGAATAAAAATAGTCATCCTCAAAAGCTACAGAACCCTAACCTGTAAACACTAAAACTTCATCTCTACCACCAGACAGAGTACCTGACCATCTACCAATACCATGTGCCTACTCCCTTATTTAAAGAAAAAAAAAAAAAAAAAGAGGTTGAAATCTCCTGTGCCCACAAGCATCATTCTAAACTCTGGGAAAAATACAATAAACTAGTCAAGAAATCAAAATCCTGCACTTCAGCAGCCTACATTTTATTTTTTTTTGTTTGTTTGAGACAGGGTTTCTTTGAGTAGCCCTGGCTATCCTGGAATTCGCTCTGTAGACTAGGCTGGTCTGGAACACAAGAACACAAGAGATCTGCCTGTCTCTGCCTTCTCAGTGGGAAGCATGCGCCACCACTCCCAGGCAGCAGCCTACATTTTAAATAAGAGATGGGCAAAGACAAACAGACAGCAGACACAAACAACTATATAGTATAAAAA
>JAQHUG010000033.1:1047589-1078369 GCA_028555095.1 Dicrostonyx torquatus | reverse complement strand
AAAAGAAACCATGGAAGTACACAGTACTTATTGTCTCCAGCTAGTTTTCCTATTCTGCACAGGACCACCTACCATAAATGATACCTCCCACAGTGGGCTGGACGCTCCTAAATC
The DNA here is from genome assembly GCA_028555095.1 of Dicrostonyx torquatus. Classification (NCBI taxonomy): domain Eukaryota; kingdom Metazoa; phylum Chordata; class Mammalia; order Rodentia; family Cricetidae; genus Dicrostonyx; species Dicrostonyx torquatus. Next base: position 1,078,255 of record JAQHUG010000033.1, on the reverse strand, counting down.
GATTAACAATCAAGATAGTCCCGTAAGACATGCCCGCGAACCAATATGCTCTAGGCAGCTCATTAATTAAGGTTTTCCTTGATGACTCTAGGCTGTGACAAATCAACAATTAAAGCAAACTAGGCCACTCTACCTGAAAACTAGAGAATATAGTCTCACAGGTTCTTCATTCAGTGAAAGGCTATAAGACTTTCCTAACTTTCTCGTATACTGTAGTTTGGGGTTTGGAATTGTGTTCTATAGAATTATAAAACAAAATTCAAAATGGAGGGAGCTCCTTCTAAAAAATAACAGTAAAATTGGCAGAGGAGCTATTGGCAACTGAAGGATGATTAAGAGGAGAGAGTCACTTGCATGGCCACTAGCGGTTTGCCCACACCCCAGTGCGTAGTCCCACACTCGTGTGCGTATGGACAGCACTAACTAGACTCACAGGGTTATTAATAACAACAAAAAGGCAGGACATGAAGGTGGGAGGGGACAGGGTGGAGGGCAATAAGGGGAGTTGAAAGGAGGTGGTGGTGGATGGATATGATCAAACGCATAGTCTAAATGAATGAGATAAATTTAATGGGCTGAAGGGACGGCTCAGCAGGTAAGAGCTCTTAGAGAGGACTTGAGTTTGACTCCTAGAAACTACAGCCATCCATAACTTCAGTTCCAGAGGGTCTGACACCTTCTAACCTCCATGGGTACCAGGCAAGCACATAGTACACATACATACACGCAATACATGCATGCAAATACTTGTATGCATAAAAATAAAATAAATGTAAATATTTTTAAAAGAATAAATTTAAAATATTACTTTGAAAAACACTGGCAGCCAGTGTGATATGTGATAGCACATCCCCGAACTCAGGAGGCAGAGGCAGGTACATCTTTGTGAGTTCAAGACCAGTTAGATCTATATAGTGAGTTTCTGGTCAGCTAGGGCTACACAGTCATACGGTCTCCGAAATACAAAATCAAAAAACCACTGACAGAAAGATAAACAAATAAGCCTATCTATGTGATGGCTATTCTTAGTTGTCAACTTGACTAAGCTGGAATTAACTAAACTCAAGGGACTAGGTATGCACACTTCTGAGTGATTTTTTTTTCCTCATCAAATCATTTAAGTAGGAGGACTCACTCACTTTTAATCCAGATCTGCTAGATGGGAAGAGCCACCCTGAATCTGGGTCACACCTTATGCTTACAGCCTATATAAAGTACAGGGGAAAAGGAAGATTGTTTTCTTTGCCTGCCTGCTCTAACTCTTCCTTCACTGCATCAGAACCTACTTCTTCTGGATCCAAGTGTACACTGAAGACCAGCTAAGACATCCAGCTTCATGGACTAAACAACTACTGGATTCTTGGACCTTTTATAGGTAGACAGCCATTGCTGGACTAGCTGGACCACAGCCTGTAAGCCATTCCAATCAATACCCTAGATAGATAGATAGATAGATAGATAGATAGATAGATAGATAGATAGATAGATAGATATTCATACAAACATACATACACACATACTATAAATGCTGTTCCTCTAGAGAACCCTAATAATACATTGTATTATCAAACATATAGCTTAATCCACATCTCTTCAAATGACTTTAAAACTCCCTATACATCCTTAAAAATTATTAATTAAAAAGGACTTTTAGATTACTGTTAATTATTTTTTATAACTTCTAAATAACAGTCATGTATTATTCTATTATATGTACAGACATGATCACTCACTACTCTCAAGATTGACACCATAAGAGAATAGACCTCTAAGTTTAAAACTTAAAAAGTCTGAAAGGGAAATTGTATAATCCAAAACCTTCATTCTGAAACAGACAGTTCTGGAAATGTTAAGTCATGAATATATTTCTTACTTAAAACGTACAGTGTCAAACATGGTGGCACACACTCAAGATGCTGCTTAGACAGAAGAATTTCAAGTACCAGACCAGCCTGAGTTACACAGTGAAATTCTGTCTTAAAATAAAAAAAAAAAAAAGGTCTAGATGGGGCTGGAGATGGAACTGGCTACTCTTCCACAGGACCTGGGTGTAATTCCCAGGACCCACAGAGTAGCTCACAACCCTCTGTAACTCCAGTTCCAGGGCATCCAACTTCCTCTTCTGGGCCTCCACCAGGCATGCATTTGTTGCACAAACATACAGGTAGGCAAAACACCATAATACATAATTTAAAAAAAATAAAAGAAAGAGGGCTGGAAAAAAGCTTAGTGGTAGATCTTGCACAACATTTAGGCAGTCCTAGGTTCAAACCCAGCACTACAAAAAAAAAAAAAAAACAAACTTGAAAGTTTGTGCAGTTTCATACCAAAAACACAGCAGAGAAGAAAATACTGGATATATTCAACTTAACCAAAATTTAACTTCTGTGCAAAGGGCACACTGTCAAGGGATTGCAGAGGTAAATCACAAAAACCGAATTTTTAAATCTTACCTATAATAAAGGTAAAATACCTTCAGAATAAAAATGAAAATAAACTATTCCTTAGTTCCCATAAAATTCCATAGCAAAATTTAACAGTACATTTTTAAAAGGCAAAGGTTTGCACTTCTCCAAAAACGACATGTGAACAGTCAAAGAACAAATGAGTAGCAGTGCTCCATCACTTCACATCAGCTAGAACAGCCAAGTACAAAAAGCAGAAAATGAAGAGCTGGAGAGACGGGGCAGCAACCGAAAGTGCTCGCTGCTGTTGCAAAGGACCAGTCTGCTACCCAGCACCCACATGAGTGGTTGAAAACCACCTATTATTCCAGCTCCAAAGGATTCAGGGCCCTTTTCTGACCTCCATAGGCACCTACACTCACAAGCACAGACATATACATAAAAAAGAATTTTTAAAAAAATAGAAAATAAGTATTAGAGAAGATGGAGAAAAATTAGAACCCAATTACCGGTGGTATTGTCAAATGGCACAACTCCTAAGAAAAACATACTGACTATCCCTTAGGAAAACAAGCATTGAAATGTCACAAGGCCAAGCAATACTACTAAGTATATATCCTCAAAGAAATACCTGTTGTTCAACCAAAATCTTGTACGCATATGTTCAGAGTAACTCTATTCAGAATATTCAGAATAAGGAAAAAAAGCAAAATAATCAAAATATCCATTATCTAAACAAAAAAATCTAGCCATTAAAATGAAACATGGTGCAAGGATGAGCCCTGAAAATATACTAAGAGAAAGAAGCCAAACACAAAAGGGCCCATAATCACACAATGTACGACTACCTTTATATGAAACATCAAGAACAAGGAAACATATAGGGTTAGCAGGTTAGTGCTAGAATCTGGTGAGGAAAAACAGGGAGCAACCACTTAATAAACACAGGTTTCTTTTGAGTACAGAGTTCTGAAGGTACCTAGTACGGACGAACATACAGGGTACTAGTGTCATTCCAGTGTATACGTTAAAATGGTCAACTGTACAACAAAATCATCATTTTTCACAAAGAACATCCAGATGTGATCCCTAAATAGTATTTCCTATTAAAACAACCAGTCTGTAGACCAGGTTGGCCTTGAACTCAAGAGATCCGACTTTCTCTGCCTTTGAGTGCTGGGATTAAAGGTGTGCACCACTAAGGCAGGCCAAATGAAGGATCAGAGTGGTTCAGCAGGAAAATGTGCTTTTCCAAACCCAACAACCCACATAGTGGAACCCTAAAACTGACATATGACCTTTACAAGGTCTCATGTACCTCTTAATCCTCTTCAAGATTAAGGAACCACACCTTTAAGAAAAGAAAGGAAAGGAAAGGAAAAGAGAAAAGAGAAGAGAAGAGAAGAGAAGAGAAGAGAAGAGAAGAGAAGAGAAGAGAAGAGAAGAGAAGAGAAGAGAAGAAAGGAAAAACAGCCGGTGGTGGTGCACACCTTTAATCCTAGCACTCGGGAGGCAGAGGCAGGGGGATCTCTGTGAGTTCGAGACCAGCCTAATCTACAAGAGCTAGTTCCAGGACAGGCTCCAAAGCTACAGAACCCCGCCAAAAAAAAAAAAAAAAGAATGTGCAAAAGCAACCCACTGCAATTGGGGAGATGACCCTTGTTCTGGATCCCTATCCAAACTTGCTTTTTCTATCTTAAAGGAAAAAAAGAAAGCAATAACTCTGATATAGAACTTGATTTTTCTTTCAATATTTATAAGGTGGAATTTCAGGGCTGCCATTGTTATCTGTTCATTGTCTTAAATGTGTTTAACAACTTTTAGAAACTGATAGTGAAGCTGGGCAGTAGTGGTGCACACCTTTAATCTCAGCACTTGGGAGGCAGAGGCAGGTGGATCTCAGTGAGTTTGAGGCCAGCCTGGTCTACAAAGTGAGTACCAGGACAGCCAGGAATGTTACAGAGAAAAACCCTGTCTCCAAAAACCCAAAAAAAACAAAAAAAAACAAAAAAAAACCATGGTTCATTATACTATTCTACTCTGCAGTTTATGTAGTTACAACCTTAATAGGAAAAAAGTTTAAGAAGATTCTTCTATCAGAAGCTGAATTCAGCAGCCATGAAGAGCCAAGTGGAAAGGGAGAGAGAATTCCAAGTCCTCTCTCTAGTTGAGTAACTTGGTGCTGCTAGCTGCTCCTTTAAAAATGTCCTGGCAAGGACAAAGAGAAGCTTACTTAAAGGTCTCCTATAAAAACCTCTCCGCCACAAGTAGTCAGTGTTGTCTGCTGTCCCAAGAGCCCCAATGGTGTCAGCTATCTCAAAGAAGATAGTCTGAGCATGGAGAAAAGCATTTTCAGCAGCACTTTGGCAAAACTGAGACTAAAACTCAACAGGAAAAATACGACTTTCTGCTTAATTCACAGGAAAAATACGACTTTCTGCTTAATTCTTAATTAATAACCTTGATGGTTCTAACTGACCCCAAAACAGTTATCCATACTTCTTAGGGTTTCTCAGAACAACTCCTCCTACTACAGACATCCCAGCAGGGGAAAAGGTTTTTGTATTCCATAATAATCTGGTGTTTCTATCATATTTGGTCATTTTAATGAAATAGTTGCTGCCTGGTAGTCAATATATACTGCCACCGTATGCATATCAGACATCAGACTAAAAATAGTTTGTTTTAACTGAAGTCTAAAAAGGACATGTATACAAATATCTGGTGGACATCTGCTGATTACAACTAATACTAAAAAAAAAAGTGCCAGACCCCTAACAACTACACTTCTTTAAAGCCCTCTAAAAACACGTGAGGTGGATTCTACTACTTGAAAAGAGAATATGGTGATTTTTTTCTCAAATAAATAACAGAAGTCTATTGTGCTTGATCAGAGAGGACCCTGGAATGGACCGATCAAAAATTGATTCTAAAAAATACTACAGATTCCTAAAGGTGGTATCAACCCTCACTCAAAAAGCACTATAATTTATGCAAACTTCCCTGAGGTACACAGAGTCCATCTGTATAGAGCAAATGGTGGAGAGCCTGCCTCTTATCGGTCAGCAAGAACAGTAAGCTCTTGTCCTCTATGCAGTGTATGTAGTCTTCCTCGCACCATGACTGAGCTGCTGTTTTTAAGGCGTAAGCCCAATGGTCAGCAACCGCATAGAGGTAGGATGGAAAACTCAGAATCTAGGAAGCACAGGAGTTATGAACTCACTGTGGTACTCATTCTCCTTCCTCAGTTAGATAACAGTTTCACTGCAAAGCTATGGTTCTTGCTAGGTGTGAAGTCCAGTAAGCCTGTTTCCCTCATGTACAAACCATGTGTCTTATTAGATTGTGGTGAAGATCAATTTCCTTAGTGTTGCACAGTGATGTAATAAATACTCAAAGTCTGGAGAGCCCTGATTCAACACAACACCTGAGCTTAGTCTCCACTAACAGTAAGATTTTGAATACAACAATTAAAGCATGGTTACCTTGCTTCTTCATCTACTAAATACCGACAATAATGTCTCAATGTTTTTGTACTTTAAATGACAGTGCTTGTTACACAGTAGGTCCTCCAAATGGAGCTAAGTCTGACTTATATTGCTAAGATGGACTATCACCTGTATCTCAGGAGACTCAATACCAACATAACCAAATGGATTTGGTTTCTTCTCCACTCCCACTCATGCTTCTGTCCACAGCAGCAGCTTCATCTCTTCCCCTAAACTTTAGAATGCACATAGGTTTCCTAAGGAATATGTGACAAGCACAGAAAAACAAAAATGTTGTGGTTTAGCAAGACATGACATAAAACTATGTTTTTAAACACAGTTTCACTTCTAAATTAATGAGGAAAGTGACCCATGTGTGCAGTTTATACTGCTACCATACAGAAAGCAGTACAGTCAATGAGTCTCCTGCTTCCGGGGACTACTCTTTTCTAAGGATGGAGGAAGCTGACCTACTCAGTCCCATTTGTTTTGAGATAAATTTTTATCATCCTCCAATGTAGAGAAAAAAAATTACAACCAGGACGTTGCCTTCCAAGGTGCAACGTCACTCTTGCATCTAAAGTCTCTGAGGACAGTGACCCCTACCGCATAACTGAATGTTAGTAAGCGGACTGTCCCTTGTTCTTTAGTAACTCCTCAGTTCAAGAAAAGCAATCCTGCCTGGGGTCTGAGAGATATACCACACCAACTAGTAAAAACTATTTATTCGGGCTGGAGAGATGGCTCAGAGGTTAAGAGCATTGCCTGCTCTTCCAAAGGTCCTGAGTTCAATTCCCAGCAACCACATGGTGGCTCACAACCATCTGTAATGGGGTCTGGTGTCCTCTTCTGGCCGGCAGGCATACACACAGAATATTGTATACATAATAAATAAATAAATAAATAAATATTTTTAAAAAAACTAATTATTCCTTATACACAAACAGAGATGGCCAGAGTTTACCAATATTTAGATATTACATTTAGCAACAAATAATAATACTCTCCACTCCTTCTGGGAAAGCTCAGAAGTGATACACTAATATATACTACTAGTTTAACAAAAACTATTAGCTTAAAGACCTACAGTTTTCATAATTCCCTCAAAGGATTATAATTGCCTATCTAAGTTATCCAAAATGAAAGGACTACTCATATTTAGATGTCTGTTTACTTATTCTCTATTCTTTTACAGAATCAACTACTGGGTGAAAGGAAACTGATGTCATGATTCTCTGTTCTCAATCTCTCTTCTATCCTTATCCACTCCAAATAAAATCCCTGAAGGCTTAAGGTCATTGTAGTAACTGAACATGCTCAATGTTTCAAAGGTACTATGTTTGCTTCGTACAGTCTAACAGCTGCATTCTAAGCAGATTACCTCGTTCACTCAACTATAACCCAGAGTTCAAAGCCAATGAATACTAAGCACACAGTATAACTGAAGTCTACAACTGTCTTTATCTTTCCATCTTTCTTTCTCCTTTTAATTGTCTTTTTCGTTCTCCTTTAAAAACAAGAGTTGGAGACAAAGCTCAGCGTTTAAGAGCCTTTGCTGCTCTTCCAGAAGACCTGAGTTCAGATTCCAACACATATACCAGCACCATACACTATCACATCATGGCACACTGTGTTCAACTCAGTGTATATGAAGTGACACAATACAGAAAGCACTCTTCTGTACACTGCAAGAAACAGAGAGGAATTAAGACACTTTTGTGTCATGCTGTATCTTATAATCTCCTAGATTGCTAGAGCAACAAGACTAGCTAGCTAGACGGCAAGATAGAATGTATGAAAGGTTATCAAGAGTGCTAAATCATACACAAGTGGATTTCATAACAATAGGTAAGAAATGGATTGACTAAATGGTTAGGGAGAAGGGTATTTGGGACTAAAAGCCGAGGTCTTTGAAACATCAAAGGAGAGAACACACAGCAAAGGTAATTTAGCACAGTACAATTTCATTGTGACTGGGGCAATCATAGCAAGGATACATCAAACAAGCAGAGCAATAAGAATATCAACATATAAATTAGCAGTTGTGCTAAAATATGGAGAGAAATTATTACCCTTACAGTAAGCACCCTTTAAAGAACATAAAATTTTCTTAATCTTTGGCAATACAAAATTTCAAAAGAAACAAAAAACATGACTAAAAAGACATGAAACAATGAAGTGTTTTTAACCCATAAACATTTTTTCTATTACTTGAAAATAACTAAAATACATGAATAGCACAAACTAATTCTTGAACAAAAGTTTAAGCCTATTACACTATTCAGTATAATAACCACTGTAGCTACTCAAAATTAGTAACTAAGTGTGAAAAACTATGCTATAATGATTTAGTATGAAAAATGAATGTAATAATTTTCATAATTATGTTGAAATATTTTAATGTACAGTTAAAAACATAAACACATAAATTTATGTCTTTTTTATGTGACCCATAGAAAATTTCAAGTTGCCTACATGAGTTACTTTTGTGGCTTACACAACTCTAAACAGTAATGTTAGTATTCTTCAGATTTCTATGCTTACTTCATGTTACCAAGGTAAGTGTGAAGACTATTCTTGGTTGTTAACTTGACGACATCTGGAATTAACTAAAACTGAAAAGTGGCAAGACACACCTGTGAGAGACTTTTGCGTAATGTGCAGTGGGACAATCCCTTCTAATGAAGCTCTCTGAGGAAAATGGGAAGACACACCTTTAATCTGAGCCACCCCCTCTGCTGGAAGCCTATATAAGGACAGGGAAGAAGGCAGCTTTTGCTCTTTGCCTGCTTGCCCTCATCTTTCTAGCAAGTCCATCCCTTCACTGGCATGAAAGCCCCTACTACTTTGGGATTCCAACATACACTGAAAAACAGCTGAGACATAAAGTCTCATAGCCGAACAGCTACTGGATTCTTGGACCTTCCTTCCGCTCATAGGCAGCCATCACTGGATCAGCTGGACTGCAGCCTCTAAGTCATTCTAACAAACTGTCTTTCTATATATAAAGAGAAAAATTCATTCTTCAAGTTTTGTTACCTGGTGAATCCTAATACAGATTTTTTTTTTTTTTTTTTTTTTTTTTGGTTTTTCAAGACAGGGTTTCTCTGTGGCTTTGGAGCCTGTCCTGGAACTCGCTCTTGTAGACCAGGCTGGTCTCGAACTCACAAAGATCCGCCTGCCTCTGCCTCCCGAGTGCTGGGATTAAAGGCGTGCGCCGCCACCACCACCCGGCTTCCTAATACAGATTTTGATACCAGAAGTGGTTCTAGAGCAACAGAAGTGTTAAGGATTAATTTTTTAAGCATCTGAAATAGGTTTTCCAATTTTCCAACACCAACAGTTACTGATGCTTGGAGAATACTGAAAGCCCATGGTGTGAACTATTTTTACAAACTTAAGGAGACAAATGCATTTGATTATACTAATTCACCGATTGTGAGAGGCAATGAATTTGGTGACTCTGAATATAAAATGTTTGACAACTTGAAGAATAATAAGGAAAATGGTGATGCTAGCAGGTTGCTCCTAGCATCTCTGAATAGACTGACAAAGGAAAAGAAGCATCAACTTCTAGTTCATCTCAGGATGCCGCATCTCAGGACAAGAATGAACTTAGTGATAAAACTGTCGGGGCTTCAAATGTGCATAAACAGTCTAAAGGTTTCTAAGTATGCCCTAAAAGAGAAACTTCTCTACAGCAGACACAGAGCTCAAGTTGCAGAAAATAAAACTAAATCTAATATAAAACTGGCTGAGTACAGCCAAAGTTCAGTCTTGAGAATGTTGGTGGTCTGGGGCATTCGTTGGTAAAGAACAGGATCCTATAACTTGGGATGAGGATGTATGGGAGATTCAAGCTGAGAACTTTGAACCCTCGGATTCTCATGGGTTTATCTCACTTGAGGAAGTAGTCTCTCCACCCTTAGCAGAAGATGTACTCCCACCTTCCACTGTCTGAAATATTGCCCTTTTTACCTCTGACTGAGAAAATTAATCTTTCATTGTCTCATTAGCCAACAGTGACTTTCTCTGTACGAGGTGCCAGGCAAGACAATACTGATATCCCTCGGGGCGCACCAATAGTTGCCTCTAGATCTAACCAGATTTAATTAAGATTAAGCAGGCTCCTAAAGGGGAGATAGAAAGTATAGTCCATGTGGAGGTGTGCTAAACTACTAAATAGCTTAATGTGCTTTCTAATTCATTCAAACAAAGTCTGGGGGAAATGTGTGGGAATGAGTTTTAAGGACGTGGGATAATGGTGAAAGGAACATAAAACTAGATCAGGCTGAATTTATTGATAGGGGCCCACTGAGTGAAGATTCTAAGTTTAATATGAAAGTTTCCAGACATAAGAAAGGTGATCAAAGTTTGTCTGAATGGCTAGCTGAAGTTAAACATAGAAGGGGCTATGGACTTCCTCCCCAAGACTAAGAAAAGTCACTGAGGCCAGTCATGTGTCAGGGGTGTCCCTGAACAGAAGCCTAGAGAGGCCAATGCATGAAGCTGTGAAGGTGAAGTCTCGATTGCGTTGGAGAATCCAAGATATCAGAGATGCCAGAATCATGGGATACCTGCCAGAGAGCTGCTAACAGGGAATGGAACCAGCCCAAGAGAAAGAAGACTGTTGTAGTCAACTAAGCTGAATGGAGGTGGGAGATCTGAAGAGCATTTTGACATTAGACATGAAGATGCAGAGTTAGAGTTTGCTCAGTTGGTTTCAGTCTTGTTTTGGTATATTTCCTCACTGTGTTCCCTTCTACTACATTTGGAACATTAATGTATATCCTGTGTCATTGTATGTTGAAAGTATGTGGGGTTTTTTATTTTGATTTTATAGGGGATTACAGTCAGGAGCTTGCATGCATCTCAGAAGAAACTTTGAACAATGTTTTAAAATGTTGAGACTATGGGGACTTTTTAAGTAGGACTAAATGTATTTTGCATTATGATACTGTTGCAAGCTTACGTGGACCACAGAGTGGAATGTGGTCAGTTTGAATATAATTGGCCCCCATAAGCTCATAGGGAGTGGCATTATTAGAAAGTGCGGCTTTACTGGAGTGGACTTGTTGGAGGAAGTGTGTCACTCTAGGGGTGGGCTTTAAGGTTTCCTATGCCCAGTGTCACAGACCACTTCCTGCTCCCTTCTGATCAAGATGTAGCCAGCACTATGTCTGCCTGTACACTGCCATGCTCCCTGCCATGATAATGGATGGAACCTCTGAACTTTAAGTGATCCACCCGAAATAAATGTGTTCCCTTAGAAGAGTTGCCGTGGTCATGGTGTCTCTTCACAAAAATATAAACCCTAAAGGCAGGAATCTTGGCCCATGAACCAATTTCCAGACTTGAGAGTTTGTAGACCCAGAATCCCTTGAATGAAGGGAGGACCACGTCCTGTCCATCCATTCCTCACCCCCCCCCCCCCCGGCATTCAAGGAACTTGTTAGAATACTGTGGTGGCTTGAATAAGAATAGCCCCCACAGGCTTATATATTTGAATGCTTAGTCATCAGGGAATGACCCTACAGAGCGAGTTCCAGGACAGGCTCCAAAGCTACAGAGAAACCCTGCCTCAAAAGAAAAAAAAAAGAAAAACACATAAAATTATACTACTCAATAATATGACAAAGACTACTAGAAAAAAAGCTGCCATAGTTAAGGCTGCATCAGAGAAGTAGGACCTAGAAGGCAGAAGACCAACTCCCATTACAAGAGCCTTGCTCTGCTGCTTGATTTCTTTAAACTACATAACCACATAAAGTGAGTGACAGACTACAGAATGGCTGCGTAGGAACAGAAGGAAACCATGCACTCTTAAAGAGGTTAAAGGCATCAGCTTCCCTGACACTGACACTCTGTGCCTCCGAGCACTCAAAACAGGTTTTCTCGTCTAAAGTGTTAGAACGTAAGGAAAATGCTAACTTCCTGTGTCTTCTTTACTATGAACAAAGTATCTACTTCTAGAAAGATAGACGATACACTTGGCACTGCAGACACAAATACAAACAGTGGAATGCTTCAGACAGGACACTGAGCACTTACCATTTGAGACTATTATTAGTATTACTTTTACATCTGTACTTAACTACCCTTCTAATGGACATTCTGAGTAAAGGCTTCATGATCTATTTGGTTAAAAAAAAATCAATTTTCTGCAGGCATCAATTTAAATTTTAATTCAAATCTTTTTCTAGAGCCAGTGTTAGTTTAAATACATATACACAAAATACAAGTCCATCACAGAAATTCATTAATCTATAAACGTTAAAAATAAACTTCAGTGTTACCTTTAGGAAATGGTAGGCACAAAACATGGAGAAAAGACTGCTGAAGCCGGGCGGTGGTGGCGCATGCCTTTAATTCCAGCACTCAGGAGGCAGAGAGAGGCAGATCTCTGTGAGTTCGAGGCCAGCCTGATCTACAAGAGCTAGTTCCAGGCCAAGCTCCAACGTTACAGAGAAACCCTGTCTCAAAAAAAAACAGAAAGACTTAGATGAACCTCTCTAAGATTTTTAAACCATGTTTTATGTGTTAACAAAAAATATGCAAATAAAGCACACAACTGTCTAGGAGACAGTAATCAATTAATAATATTGTGATTAGCAAATCTCATGGCTTGCTCCATGAACTTAAAGGTTCCCCCTTCCTTTCAGTTTGACTAATGCCCTTTGAGACACCTAAAGCCAACAAACACAGCTACAACTGTCACTGAATGTCAGATCTAACAGCTCCACACCTAGTTCTTCAGACACTGCCTTTGAAAACTCAGAAAACCCGAGCATTAGCCATATTAAAGAAATACTAAAAGGTTATACTAATCAAGAATAACACAAAAACTACTAGAGAAAGAAACTGTCATAGTTAAGGCTGCAACGGAGAAGCAGGACTTGGCAAGTAGATGACCAAATACATGTATTTGACTCAACTCAGCTACTTCAGCATGCTGCGAAGTAAATGGCTAATTAATTGAAAACCATTAACTGACTCTATAGAACAGGGGAAGCAGAGGATATTACCTGTAAAGAGAGACCTGGTCTTTATGAAGCAAGCTAAAATGCTTACTTATATTGGCCAGTGAAGCACCTACAAATTTCTCAGACATACACAAGAAAGAGTTCTTTAGCACAATTAAGATACTCAAATTTGGCCTAGTGGTGGTGGTGCACATCTTTAATCCCAGCACTTGATAGGCAGAGACAGGCGGATCTAAACTCGAGGCCAGCCTGGCCTACAGAGTTCCAGGATAGCGAGGGCTACATAGAAAACCTGTCTCAAAAAAAAAGAGAGAGAGAAGGAATAGAAAAAATAATTCTTATTAATGACTAATTTGGAGAAACACTTTCTAACATTTCCTGAGGATATAAGTATAGCAGAAGGAGATTATTCATAGACTGCCAATACTATTCAACATAAACCTGTACTGACTTAACATTAAACAAACAAACAAAAAGGAGCCACATAATATTTCTCCCTTTGTGCTGGCCTAAGTCCTAATACTTTTTTCAACGTAATTCTAAGTAAATATTGTAACTGCTAACAGGCATACCTGAAACTAATTTCAAAAAGCTCTATGATGAAAAGTCACATAATCATTGCCAAATTATTTTTAACAGCCTACCCTAAAAGTTTCTGGTTATGGTGGCCAGCTTGTTTTCCCAGCTCCTTAGGCAAGAAGATCACAAGTTCAAAGCCTGCTTGAGCTATAGGTACAAGGGCAACCTTGTCTCAGATTTTAGAAGCGTTAGGGAGGTGCTGGCTGGAGAAATAGCTTAGCAGTTAAGAGCCCTGAGTGCTCTTCCAGAAGACCTAAGTTCAATTACCAGCACCCATATGGTGACTCACAACTGTCTGTAACTCCAGACTCAGGGAATCTGAAACCTTTCTCTGGCCTCAGAGGGCCAGAGACATATACAATGCAAGTATGCAGATATACATGAAGGAAAAACACCCATACACATGAAATAAATTAGCAAAGAAAAATTATTAAAACAAAACAAAAACAAAACTCGGGCCAGTGGTGGCACACACCTTTAATCCCAGCACTTGGAAGGCAAGGCAGATGGATCTTTGTGAGTTCGAGACCAGCCTGGTCCACACAGCTAGTTCCAGGCAAGGGCTACACAAAGAAACCCTGCCTCGAGACTCACATCGGAGCACTGGACTGAGCTCCCAAGGTCCAGTTGAAGTGCAGAAGGAGGGAGAAGATGAGCAAGGAAGTCAGGACCGAGGGGTTGGTCCACCCACTGAGACAGTTTGACTGATCTAATGGGAGCTCACCAAGGCCATCTGGACTGGGACTGAACGAGCATATGATCAAACCGACTCTCTGAATATGGTTGACAATGGGGGCTGACTGAGAAGCCAATGATAATGGCACTAAGATTTGATTCTACTTCACATACTGGCTTTTTGGGATCCTAATCTGTTTGGATGCACACCTTCCTAGGCCTGGATGGAGAGGGGAGGGCCTTGGACTTCCCACAGGGCAGGGTTCCCTGCCCTCTCTTAGGACTGGAGGGGGAGAAGAGAGGGTGAGTGGGGGAGTGGGAGAGAAATAGGAGGAGGTGGAAATTTTGAATGGTATTCTTTATAAAGCAATAAAAAAAGATATATATACATTTAAAAAAATAAAACTTTGTATTATAATAATAAAAAAAAGAAACCTTGTCTCCAAAAACAAAACAAACAAAAGTAGCTTGGCAAAATTATTCCCAAGAGAAAGACATCATCAAAAATGCTGTGAAAAATCATACAACACAAAAAAGTAAGATTTGACCATTTATGACCTGAAACTTGCCAATTCTTTTCCAGAAGACAAGCAAAAGTGCTGCAAAAGACTTGGTAAACTCAAAACCCAAATCTACTAAGCTGTGTGGCACCAGACCAAGTGCATTACAAGACATAAGCATGTCTTGGAAAGTTTACTGAATGTCAATTAGGTTCTGAAAACTGATTCCTTTAAAAACAAACTAGAGCTGGGAGGTGGTGGCGCATGCCTTTAATCCCAGCACTTGGGAGGCAGAGGCAGGCGGATCTCATGAGTTCCAGGAGGCCAGCCTGGTCTACAAGAGCAAGTTCCAGGGTAGGCTCCAAAGCTACAGAGAAACCCTGTCTCGAAGAAAACAAAAACAAAAAAACAAGCAAATAGACAAAAGAAACTAGAATTAAAAACCCAATAATAAGTACTAGCATGGAATAAATATCTTTCAATTTATATTTTAACTCTTTGCACATTTATTGACAGAAGGGAGCATGTATATGGAGGACAGGGGATAACTTGAAAGAGTTTTTTTCCTTCCACCATGTGGTTCCTGGGATCTGAAGCAAGCAATGAGAGCCTTGACCTTTTGAACCATGCCACCAGTCAATCTGTAAACTTAACAGTAAGGTAATTTCATAAAGAAATGTTTCTCCTTCAAGTGTCAGTTTCTCCTTGCTACTCTGTGCACAGCAGCTTTTACATAAACATGCTTTTCTACATCACAGTCACAATTTCCAAAGGCAAATCTTATAATAATCAAGAAAGATCTGTAAAACCAAAGTTAGATGCCAAGATTGCAACATCCACATTGAAAATCCCTGTACCACGAAACTCTTTTTCTCCTTCAAATTATGCATAGTTTTCCTTTTTACCACTTCTGGAACACCCCTGAAAGATCAGGCAGAAAATGATGCTAACTGTTCCAACAACTATATTTTCTCAGAGTGACTATGCTCTTTGCGGAACAGGGCCTGGGGAAGCAAGTTGGTCCTGTCTCAGTACCAGGTCTCACTGCTGTCACCCATGCTCCTCTGCTTCCCATTCTCCATTGCAGGGTGGAGTATCCCAAGAGGCACTATTCTCACATCCTGCCTTTCCTCATCTCTGTCTCTCAAGCCCCTGAATCTTATTTAAAAATAATGGAAGTAAAGAAGGTCAGCCGGTAAAAGTGCTCACCACCAAACCTGAGGACCCAAGTTCAGGCCTCAGCACCCACATCATGGAAGGAGAGAACTGACTCCTCTCCACATGCACACTGATATATGCTAAAAATTAATAGATGCAATGTGTTTAATAGTAAGCAAGGGACAAAAACCAGAAATAGAAAAAAAAAAAAGGAACTGTGACACCAGGGCCAGCATGTTTCTCAGCCCTCTCTATGCACAAAGTTCATACAATAATGGAGTCTCCCCCATCTCATCATATACTGCTTCAAGACTTTGGCTCTCCCAGCCTTGTTTACCCAAAACAAAATCTCACACCTGCAACTCAAGTCCAATATAAGAGACTGATGAAACTGGAAGCAAGTACCATCTGAAGGGCTAGAAATATGAGAAGACACCTCATCTTCTAAATGCAGTCCCTGATCAGCCATAACAAACTGCTAGGTGTCTGGGGCCCTTTAAAGTTTCAGAGTAATGCTGGTCACCTGAACATTAGCATTCTAAAGGTGCATGCAGTGAAAGACTGTGCAAATCTTCCAGAACTATCTTAAGCCGCTAACAACTATGAGTCAGTCTAGCTGACAGAAGTTAAAAACAAGGTCCTGGTTTTCAATCTCACACGTGAACAATTTTTTTCTCGATTAAATGATAAAAGTCAAGAAATTAGCTAGTGAGCCAGGCTGGTGGCACATGCCTTTGATTCCAGGCCTTGGGAGACAGAGCCAAGTGGATCCCTATTTCTACAGAGCTAGTTCCAGGACATCCGGGGCTACACAGGGAAACCATCTCAAAAAAAAAAAAAAAAAAAAAGGAAACGAATTTGCCTTGAAAACTAGAAAGTCTCCAAGTTGCTAACTAGTCTTTGATTTTAAAAGTGTAGTTTGACACTGCTTGACACTGCAGACTACTATGAGCGACAAATCGGTCTATCTTCCTTAATGACTTTTGTTTTGAGACAGGGTCCACCTATGCAATACTGGCTCGCCTGGAACTTACTCACTATGTAAACTAAGCTGGTCTTACTGAACTCAGTGATCTGCCTGCTGGGCACCTAGTCAAATTTCCTTCCAATAGGTCACCACAAACACTGACAAAATTCTAACCAAAATTATCATGCACTTTCTCTATTTTGAGTAAAATGTATTCCAAAGAACCTGTGTGTATGTTGATACTCACTTAATCATCTGTAAATCTGGATGTGAATAAAAATACTGATTTCATTACAGCAAGTAAAAAGTATTTGATATATACTTATTTAGACTTGGTATAAATGCCTCAACCAAAAAAAATTATAATCAACTTTTAAATAATATTAAAAGACCATTATTATTTTACAGGCAAAATTTACCTAAGAATCATTACTTGTAAAAAATAAATTTAAGAATGACTCAAAGATTAAGTCTATATAAAATGCCTAAAATGTTTAATGCAATCCCAGGACTCCAGAGGCAAAAGTAGGGGGACCTCTGTAAGTTCAAGGCCAGACAGGTCTACATAAGTGAGTTCCAGGACAGCCAGGGCTACAAAGAAAGACTCTGTCTCAAAAAAAGGGGTGGGGGAATTTAAATATAAATATAAACTCCTAGTTCCTGCTTTCAAATACTAACTTGACATTTGTGAGTGAAGATCAGAAATTGCAATTAACAAACTAGAAAGCTAAATGTCTTTGCCAGGAACTAACTGCTGTCTGCTGAATTTCAAGGAAACCTATTGTTCATGACATTTTTAAAAGTGAACTCATCTACCCTCTCATCTCAGCATTTTCTCAATTTCCCATTACAATGAACAATGAAACTCAGCGGTCAAGTCTTCCAGACCAATAACCTCAGAATTTATTTTTAACTCCTGACTCCACAAATATTCCCCTTCAGTCCAGTCCAAAAGCCCTGCCAGCTTTTCACTCACAGCCTTCAAATCTGTTCCTTTCATCCCATTTTCACATTCTTCTTCCTGACTTATAACATCATCTGCGATCTCC
Source organism: Dicrostonyx torquatus (assembly GCA_028555095.1). Classification (NCBI taxonomy): domain Eukaryota; kingdom Metazoa; phylum Chordata; class Mammalia; order Rodentia; family Cricetidae; genus Dicrostonyx; species Dicrostonyx torquatus. Next base: position 1,060,451 of record JAQHUG010000033.1, on the reverse strand, counting down.
CAGAAAGGCTTCTTATGTCTCTCCAAGTCACCTTGGAACATCCTGTTCAGCAATCCAGTTAGTGCAGATCGCTCTTAGATCCCCACCCAAATTTTTACAGGCCTCTTTTGTTCTTTATTAACTAACTTTCCTCTAAGTCTCAATGCCTAGCCCCTTCTTTGCCCTCTTAGGCCCCTCTAGTTGAGATATGGCATCTTGCTCTCTGCCCCTCAGGGAATACCGGACTCTGTGGCTGTCCCTTCCCCCTACACCAGGGCATGCTTCTCCATCAGTTCACGGATACCAGCACCTGCCTAGCACAGGCCATCTCTACAGAAATCTTCCTGCTCCAGCCCTTCCTTCTCACCAGCCCCTTTACCTTTGTTCCTCTGAACAACTGATTCAATTTGCAATTTTATAATCTCGCAGTTATCATGTTATTGTCTTCACTGTTTTCCGAATGTGGGCCTTTTCCATCCAAGGCTCTGGGGACAAGGACTATGTCTTATGTACCTGAGGTTTTAGAGTCCCTTTAAGAACAGCAGCACCCTTACAGACGCCTGTCTGTTTCACCCACATGTCCTTAACCTGAACGTCAAGGTTATTAAAAAACAAAAACATAATAGTGTTAAAATCTTTAATATCAACATCTTTTTAATGTTGGCTGACAGGGTAATACAAAAATTAAAACACTTTAAACTACACTCCTCGGATTTACTCCATCCTAAAGAACCTCTATCAAGAATTAACAAGTTGTTTTCAAAGAAAATCCTGAAAGAATATGAAAAGTCCCCAATTTCTGGTATTTTATTCTAGCATTACAGATCTCTGAAACCTAATAAATGGACTGCCTAGAGCTGCCTGTCTGCCTGGGGTAACTGACCAAAGCACACAGCACACACTAAGAGCACACCTAGAGCTGCCTGCCTGCCTGGGGTAACTGACCAAAGCACACAGCACACACTAAGCACACAGCACACACTAAGCACACAGCACACACTACGCACCACGAAAAGCTCTTCTTCAGCAGCTAGATGAGGTCTTCAGATCTGAAAATTACCCTCAAATTTTTTAAAAATTCCTTTCAAATGACTCCAGAAAGTGCTTAGAAAGCATGACTCCCTGTAAGATGCAAATCAGCTTCCCCCATTAGGTACCCTACAGTCTAAACTAGCTAGTCACTGAAGGAAAAAGTTAACTTGCAAAAATATTTCCCATTCAGCTAACTCTTTGGACGCCCAGTTTCGGGCAAGTTCCAAAAGCCTCCACAAACTGAAGTCTCGGGTGCAACAGAAAGGAATCGTTTCCGATTGCTTAATCAATTTCACACAACAGCACATACATTTTGACTTTTGAAAAATCTCAGTTCTCCAGTTATCTCAGCTTCTCTCAGCAGCAAAGAGGGTCGGTCCTCACTCTTCCTTCTCACAGAATAAGGGAACGAGATATTTTTGCCAGAATCTGCAAGTATGCTTGCTGTCAAATAAGCTGTCATTAAATACCACATAAACATCTCCACAAATAGATCCATTTAAACGCTGGATACTCAGTATATCAAACACTTCAAGAACACTGACTTTTCAACGCAGATATATCCCCGGGCAAAAGACAGTGACAAATACTGATCCATTTTAAATAATCCTAAAAGGGTATCACCTTGTACTCTAAAAATTAACAAGTAATGAATGCAACGATACCGCAAAATTAAACTTACATGACGAGTCAGAAACAATTAGCACTTAATTTAGTATTTGATACAACGATACTACAATCTCAATCAAACGTTCAATCTACTTCCAAGTTACCTTTTGATTAAAACAAATTATATGGTGGCAGATTGGCGACGTCAAAACAGGAAGGTTAAGAGATAACACATTAAACCACTTATCCAATTGAAGACAATGCACTTAGAGATGCAACTGCTGGGATATTTATCTGGGGTATTTCTCAGCTTCCACCAGCCCCTAGTAGAGCGAGGGAGGGATGCCAGCTTGCTTCCAACGTGAATGTGGGTTACCAAGCAAGTCCATTCCCAGATTAAGAAATACTTTGTATAGTCACACGGGCAAAATGAAATATTAGGAGCCCGGAACACTTAGCATCTCTGTTTAGAATACAGAGCCATGATAACCTGGGCTAACTAAAATAACCTCCCTCATTCCAGAAGACACATACTCGGCAAATGTACATCATGGTTTATTAATCAAGTTTTGTCCTCCTTATTCAAAGGGATGGGCAAGAGAACGCTTCCGTCGCTTTTTTGACCTGGAGGCACAGGAGCGCTTGAAAAGACAGCGAGGAGAAAACGAGTTTCAAATTCAACCAGCCAAATAAAACTAATATTCTCTCAATCCAAGGTTAATGAGGCTGGGGGATGGGGTACGGACATGAGAGGAGAAAAAGGGAGATACTTCGTCTCGATTCAAGACAGGTTTTACCCTTTTCCATTACCTCTGCTGGTTCTATCAGGTCTGTTAGTTTAAGGTCCTGGTATTTCGAGGTTTCTTAATGGTGAGGTGGAGAAAGGGTGTAAAATAAAATCGATACTCACTGCTAACTTTCATGCTACCAAAAGCCGAAGGCTGCTGCACTGGCTTGCAGCTCTCCGCAAAAGAGGTGGTTCTCGGTCGCCCCGACATGACGGCTCTTCTTGAATCACCTTTTCCTTCCTTAATCCTTTTCTTCCTTTTGTTTTATATTAGGGTGCTTACGTTAATGATAAATGCAGCATTAAGTTCTCCCGCAAGAAAGAGAAAGAAAAAAAAAAGACTCCGTCCTCTTGGCTTTTCACTCCTTTTGTATAGCTATTTTAAAAAAAAATGAGAGCGATGTATTTCTCCTTCAAGACAGATCAGTTCGGATATTTAACACATAGATGATTTAGGGTTGGGGGGAAAAATACAATTCTTTCGCCTCCCTTTCCTGGGAGGGGAGAAAAAGGGTGGAGTGGAATCCTTAAAAATATATATATATATCGCGTGAACGAGGGCAAATACTTGATTGAAAATAAGTACTCTGAGTATTATATTTTCCTCGGGGATTTTTTTCCGAGTCAATGAAGAAGGGAAGCGGCGGAAGGATCACGAGCCTCACGCTTGAAGAGAAGGGGGATGGGAAGGAGGGAGGAGATGGCTCGGAGATGCGACGGCAAACGCTGCGGCTCCGGCAGCAGCGGGATCTGGCGGACTGACGGCGGCGACCGGGTGAACCGGAGGGCAGCGGAGTCGCGAGTCAGCAGCGGGCGGTGGCGGCGGCTCCTCTCCTCATTGCGCCAGGAGCAGCGGCAGGCGGTGGCTGGATCCAGCGGCCATGGCGGCGGCGGCGGCCGAGGCAGCTCCCTTCAGACCCCAGGCAGCGGCTCCTTGACTGCTCCCCATACGCCGGGGACATGGGAACCCGGCAACCGCTTCCGTCCCTCGGGGTCCCCTCCCCCGTCCGCGGCCCCGGCACGGCCGGCCTCCGCCCCTCGCTTCTGCTCAGCGGCTGCTCAGGAAGTGTCCACGCTGTGCCCCGAGCCCGAAGCCCTGTCAGCGGCTGCAAGGCCGACTCCTTCTCACTGCCTTCCTTCCTTTGTCACTCGGCCCAGGCGGCGGCGACAGCAGCGGCACAAGTCCGCATTCGGCCGGGTCGGGGGCTGCTGTGTGCGAGGCGCGCCGTCTGCGCAGCCGCCTAGCCCTTCCCCTCTCCCCCTCCCCCTTCCTACTCGTCCTCCGCCTCCTTCCTCCCCTACCCAGCCTTACACCGCCCAGCGCCCCGCCGCCCGCGTAACAGGCGTCTGGGAATCGCCCGCCGAGCCCGCGCCCGCCAGCTTCGGCTGGGAAGCCGAAGCCCAAACCGCAACCAATCAAAGACGTCGTTTGCTTGAGGCTCCTGCCGGAAAAAGCCGAGCGGCCTGAATAACCAATGAGAAAACGCCGCCGGGAGACCACGCCCCAGCAACGAGGAATGCCGAAGGCAGCCGAAGCGAAGGAAGGTGGAATCGCCTCGGCCCGTGGCTGGCTAGAGAAGAGATTCGACAATAGCAACAGTGGCCAATCAGAGCGGTCGGCCCGCAGGGAAAAGCCTGAAGAGTTAAGGACGGCGAAACTACCGAGTCGCGGGAGGAACTGCACGGCTGGGCGCAGCGCCCGTCTCCTCATTGGCTGGACAACTCCGCTGGGCGTGTGCCTTTCCCCGTGATTGGTGAAGGGATGGGGGCTTCCGAGGACATCCGGCCAGTCAGAACTTCCCCTCCCTCTTTGAGGTGGGGAGAAGAAGAAAGCGGAGGGAGGGCGTCTACAAACTGCCATCTCATTGGTCTGCAGCGTCGAACTGAAGCGCGGGGAGAAGTAGGGGGGTGCGCCCTAGCGAGAAGGAGGGTGTAGGGGCCCGTGGCGGCAGCCAATGGGTGCTCACTGCCGTGCCATCGCAAGACCTAGCTGCAGTGGGATTGGCCTCGGGTCGACCCTGAAGCAGGCGGACGGGCTGACTGGTCGGATGGCGTCTGCTCCCCGATCGGACGCTAGTGCCGTCTGTGCAGCCGGTGTGAAAGTGCTGCGGTCGCCAGGCTGCACTCGGAGCGCTCGAGCGGGGCGAGGGGCCGTCCCCATTCCCCGGAATTCGGCGGGGCGCGCCTCCGCGCGTGCTGAGCATCTGAGCCCCTCTTTTCCCCCCGAAAGGCTTAGGGCCGCCGTGGCTTGGGGGTCAAACCCTCTGGCGCCCAAATAGAAACAAAGCGTCCAGAGAGGCAGAACCTCTGGGCAGCCGCGCCCGCCCATCACGGCAGGACCGCTGCTAGCGCGGGCCCTTTGCGGCAGGCGCAGGCAGCCAGGCCCGACCTTCTGGAAACGCCCCCGAGAGATGAGCTCATGCTAGATGCGCGCGCTCCTTGGGCGCGACTCTCCAGCTCAAAAGCCACCCCGAAAACAGGTGAGGGGAAATGTGGTCAGACCCAGTTACCCCGAAGCCTCCGAGGAATCACGAGTCAGAATTGCTCGTAGCAGTTTTTCGTCTTTTAGGTGATCTGCACACTGCTGCTTAAGTAGGTTTCACACGTAGTCCAGCGTCCATTGTTCTTCAAGGGAACAATTGCCTTGGTCCATCCGAGAGCTGTGTGTAGCTATGGCTACAATGACTAGAGTAAGTTAGAGTGGACACTCACAACCCCGATTGGAATCCCGTGATGCTTGTAATATCCACCTGCATAGTCATCTCTTTCTGTTGAGATGCTATCTCCAGAAAGCACATGTAAAAGTACACGTACTTGATCAGATTACCTAGCTGTTGCTTTAAAATCTGATGAGGGACTTGGGTCAGAACAAAGTAAGCTTTGATGGGAGACAGTAAAGGTCTGGATAATGTTTGCAGACTCAGATGTCTACAGAGGCTTGACAACACGGATGAATGAGACTGGCCTGGTAGAAGACAATGGGAATGTTAGGCGATGTGGAAACGGGTGTATCCATCCATGCCTTTCAGGAGAGCAGCTGCTCAGCTTTAGCAGATTATTGCCTTATAGGAACATTGGTTCACCATTGAGATAATCGTATTCTCCTTTTTTTGTTACCAGAACCATAACGTTGGGTTTTTCAATGAGATCTTTAAATCTTAAGTGTTGGCCACTGGTATGTCAAAACCGTGTAGACCAAAGGAAAATCTCAGGAAACATGTGCCCAATCAGTTTGTAAAGTCATCCCTTAGCATAGTTTTGATAGCCCAAGAGCGGTAGAGGCGCTTGCTCTTCACAATTAAAATAGAATATAAGGTCTCTGGATGCCATGGGGGAGGGTAAAGAATGATGCCAAGCAAACGCCTTGCTTGGCAACTTTCTCACTTGAATGGTGCCTCTCCGTGCTATTTATGAAAAAAAGACCTTTGCCACTGTTCCTAAAATGCTTTTATGCAAAACTTTAAATCCTTCCTACCTAATTATACCAACAGCAAAGTAAATAACAAATGCTTAGTTTATAGAAACTGGCAGCATGGCTATTCTTATATATAGAACTAGTACAAAAATAGTCTACCTTAAGGTTAGGATTAGTAACTTTTCTGTTGCCTTCAGATATTTTTAACTCGTTAGTTTTAAATCTGCCCAAGGTTTCCCTTTTCACAGGGAAGAAAAAAATATACACATTCCAGTCCACAAATAGGACTTGGGGAAGGAAAAGTTTACTTAATAAAACAGGGAATGACTGGGTGTGGTGACATACACTTTTAATCCTAGTACTGCAGAGGCAGGTAGCTCTCTGAGTTCAAGACCAGCCTTGTCTACATAATGAGTTCCAGGTGGGGGTAGAAGGGCATGGACACCACAAAAATATTGAAACTAAACATTCATTTGTGGTTTTCTGAATCTTATCGCCTCTTACTTTACCTTCCTATATGGTGGGAACTCCTGGACATAGTATTAGTGTGCCCAGATAATGCTTTCAAATATTTTTGTACTCACTATCTCACATTAAAAAAAATTTTTTTTTTCAGTGATGGGCATGCCAGGGAAATACTCTACCACTGAGCTACACCCGCAGCCTGCCACTTAAATAAAGTGTTATTTTCAGATTGAGTCAACCAAGGTCTCGAAAGGTGGCTCATTTTCCCAAGATCCACAGAATTAACCAAGCAGAACCAGTATTCAACATCCCTTGTTCTTAGCCTCCACAATTCTCTACTCCATAGCTCTCTCCTGACACAGTACCCACATCTCCTAGGGGCTGGTAATGGCACTAACTTTACAAGCCTGGTTACCTAAACTCCATCCCCAGAATCCACCTGACAGAAGAAGAAGACCAAGTCCATGACATTACCCTCTGGCCTCCACATGAGTACACCGTGGCACATACCACTCCCAATAATAATAATAAAGGACAGGTCTCTTACTAAACCAGGAGCTCTCCAGTATGGCTAAACTGGCTAGCCATTGACCTCTGAGAATCCACCTGCCTGTCCCCCAGCTCTGGGGTCATAAACATCGCAGCTTTTAATGTGGGTTCTAGAAATCTGAACTCGGGTCCTCATGCTTGCACTTTACCCACTGAGTCAGATCCTCAACTCTAGAATACCTAATTTTATTTTCTTAATTATTTTATTATTTAATGTGTGGGTGTTTCCTCTGTATGCTTGGTGCCCACAGATCTACCATCAGATCACCTGGAACTGGAGTTACTGACAGTTGTGAGCGGCCATGTAGGTGCTGGATCCTCTAGAAAAGCAGTCAGTGTTTTGGTTTTTTGGTTTTTTTTTTTTTTTTGGTTTTGTTTTCTAGACAGGGTTTTTCTATGTATCAGTCCTAGCTGTCCTGGAACTAGCTCTTGTAGACCAAGCTGGCCTCGAACTCACAGAGATCCGCTTGCCTCTGCCTCCTGAGTACTGGGATTAAAGGTGTGCGCTACCACCACCCAGCACAGCCAGTATTCTTAATCACTTAACCAACTCTCCAGCCCCCAAATACCTGATTTTAAAACTTTCTGTTTGTACTTAGGTGGTGATGTTGCACTCCTTTAATTTCACTACTTGGGAGACAGGTAGGAGGATCTCTATGAGTTCGGGGCCAGCCCTGTCTACAAAGCGAGTTTCAGGACAGCCAGGACTATTACACAGAGAAACTCTATCTCGAAAAATGGGAAGGAAAAAAAAAAGACAATGAAGGATTAGGAGGTGTGGCCTTGGAGGAAGTATGTCACTGGGGTGGATTTTGAGGTTTCAGAATCCCAAGCCAAGCCCAGTGGCTCTCTCCATCCTGCTGCCTATGGATCTGGATTGAGAACTCTTCAGCTCCTTCTCCACCACGCTCATGATGAGAATGAACTAAACCTCTGAAACTGTAAGCCAGCCCTAATTAAATGTTTTCCTTTTTAAGATTTGTCATAGTCATGGTGTCTCTTCACAGCAATAAAACACTAAGACAATGACATTCTCAACAGTGATGATTATAAAATTAAAATATCATTCAACTGAAAAATGTTGAATATGTTCTACATCATGCAGCATCAAATATTCCACCAAGATTTAATTCTTGATACTTATGTAGTTGTATGATGAGGATCGCACTAGTGAAAGACAGGACAATGGTGTGGGAGACTGCTCTTGTATATTGAAAAGATTTGTCACTTGTATTGGTTTAATAAAATGCTGATTGACCAGTAGCCAGGAAGGAAATATAGGCAGGTCAACCAGACCAAGAGAATTCTGGGAAGAGGAAAGGCAGAGAGTCCATCACCAGCCAGACACAGAGGAATCAAGATGAATATGCCTTACTTACATGTGACTAAATATAGGCAAGAATTATGGGTGAATTTAAATCGTAAGAGCTAGTTAATAATAAGCCTGAGCAATAGGCCAAACAGTTAATATAATTAAAGGTATGGTATTAAAGGCATGAACCACAGGCAAAAAAGGATCACAAATAGAACAATCTTAAGCAGGCTTGCTGAAATTAATACAGCTGAAAAGATTTTCAAACCTATAACTTTCATGTCCTTCCCCTAGCAATTCCTTTTTACAAAATTTTCCAAAGTTAACAAAACACTCAAGTCCATTTGATAACCATTTATTCAGCTCTCACTATCTTCATAGGATACCATAATAGGCATTGAAAGTACAGAAGTATTACAATGAATGAAAGCCATCCAGGTATAGCTTATAGCTCTTTTACAGTGATGGAGCAAGCACAAAGGACTGGGAGGGCCCCAGAGGTTTGGATGCCTATCCTCCTGTATCTACCTCCCAAATGCTGGTATTAGAGGCATGTGCCACCATGCCAGGCTAGGAAAGGTTTTGAAATATGAAATTACCATCCATTATCATTGAAGTCAAAATGCACCCTAAGCTGGGATGAGTTAGAGATGTGAGCTGTGCTAGTAGGAAGCTTTCACGGTCACCAAAATGTTTGAAGGGACCACCTGAGACTCTGTGAAAATTCTAGGGGAGGGATGGCAGAATAAAAAAGATGGGGGTTTGCTGGGTGTGGGGGCACACGCCTTTAATCCCAGCACTTGGGAGGCAGAGGCAGGTGGATCTCTAGAGGTCAGTCTGGTCTGCAAAGTTCCAGGATAGCCAAGAACTACACAGAGAACAAAATAACAACAAAAAAATTCTGACATGCATTTATGGTGAGAGATGCCACGGCACATATATGTGGCAGTCAGAAGACTTGTTTGAAGTCTACTTTATTAGATATAGGTCTAAACGTGTATGACTTCTCTTGTTAGTGTCCATCTTTGGATATTAATCTGGGTTATCTTTGCTAGCTATGTGTGTTTCTTGAAGACAGCATAGCATTGGTTCTTGTTTTTTTTGTTTTTTTAAAATCCAATCCCTCAGAGTCTTTTGGGGGTGAGTTAAGGCCATTTACATTTAAGATTATAAAAAGGGTTTTTGCTATTTCCTATAGATTGTGTGCATTTATTTTCCTTCTGTAGTTTCAGGGTTTTCAGGTTTGTTGTGTTATGTGTAGTTATTTCCTTCCTGAATCTACTTGGTCTTTTTCAAAATAGGGTTTCTCTTTGTAACAGCTTTGGCTGTCCTGGAACAAGCTCTGTAGACCACGCTGGCCTCGAACTCACAGAGATCTACCTGTCTTTGCTTTCCAAGTCCTGGGATTAACGGCATGTGCCACCACTGCCTGGCAAACAATAATGTTTCGAGCTTCATTTATCTTTTTATTTTGTGTATATCCTATGTTAATCCAAGGACTAAAGGGTCCTACTATTAGTTTAAATAAGGATTATTTTCCAGATCAATACAGGAGGAAAGAACATTCAAAGAAAAAAAAGGTATATGATATATGACAACAGAATTCTATGCATCATGAAAACAGACATTTGGTAGCTTGAGATCATGGAGCATGTAAAGTCGGGTGCACTAGGAAGTAAAGAAAACAGTATTAGCTATTTATTACTTCACTGAGTAAATTAAGATGGATTATATCTGTATTAAACATTCATTAAAAATAAATGTAACATCCTATCGCTCTGAAGGCAGAAGCCAGCCTGTTCTACACAGCAAGTTCCAGGCTAGCCAGAATTACATAGTGAGACCTTATCTGAAAAATAAACAAAGAAAAGTGTAATGCAGAAATGCCTCTATGAAACAGTGCTGGTGAGAAACAAAATCCAGGGTCTAGAGAGATGGCTCAGTGTTTAACATTGCTTGTAGTCCTTCCAGAAAACCCAAGTTCAGTTCCCAGAACCCACATCCAGCCCCTCAAAACCAGCACCAGCTCCAAGAGATCCATCATCCTCTTTGAGCCAGCATGGGCACCTGCGTGCATGTTCACATATAACATATACACAGACTTACACGCATATACCTAAATAAACAATAAATATTTTAAATGATGTAAATTGGAATAATTTTGTTTCTAAATTCATACAAAACCTTTTAAATGTGGTAGTATGTTATAAAAATACTAATAGGTTTGTACTAACTGGGTTGTAACTCATGTTCAAATCAATTGCATGAGCGGAGAGCCCTTCTGTCTGAAGTGAGGCTAAGGATTTGGAGATGAAGAAAGGAAAGGGGAAATAAGTCATGCTTCAGTTCCAGCCTGCCAGTCAAAGGCCTGCCTTAGTAAACCCCTAGGGGCCGGAGCTGTCAGAGCAATTAAGGACAGTGCGTGTCTGTTCATCTGATTTCAGAAGAACCAGTTTTGCTGAAACAGAAAACTGATAGTGGCGAATAATCGGAGATAAGGTGTAGAGGGTGCTTTGGGGTCAGACCTGAGGGAGCTTGGAGTGCCACACCAAGAAATCTGGGCTCTGTACCGCAGACTAGAGAATAACAGGAGGTATTTTAAAGACAAGGCCTTGTTATGAGAAAGCCTCTGAAACAGCATGCATTTCATCTTGTTGGTGAAAATATTCCTCAGGCTAAGACAACATCACGCTTGCTCATGGTTCTTAGAACCAACAAACTGTGCCCAAGTGGAAAAGCAATGGATGCACCCCAGCAGCAGGGGGAGAGGGTTTGACACATTGCCACTGTGAGGAGACTGGCTGCATCACACTTCCTGTAAAGCCTTGGACAGACCGTGGAAATAATGGTAACGTCCAAAGGAGTGAGACAAATTTTTTTCATTTTTTATGCTTTCTCACATTTTTGTTCCTAAAGATATAGTTATGGGTTTTACTGTTTTATTAGTGGCTAGGTTATTTTGAAGTTATTTGATTTATTTTACCCTAGTTCTGTTCTTTCTTTTTCTTGGGAGAAGGGGTTTGGGACAGGGTTTCTCTATGGAACAGCTCTGGCTGTCTGAACTTGCTCTGTAGACCAGGCTAGCTTTGAACTTACAGAGATCCACCTGCCTCTGCCTCTCCAGTGCTGGGATTAAAGTCATGTATCACCACACGTGACTTGGTTAATATTTTTTTAAAAGAGCTTTTTTAAAATGAGAGAACAATGGGGCTAGAGAGATGGCTCAGCAGTTAAGAACATTGGCTACTCTTCCAGAGGACCCAGGTTCAATTTCCAGCACCCACATGGCAGCTCACAACTGTCTGTAACTCCAATTCCAGAAGATCTGACAGCCTCACACAGACATACATGCAGACAAAACAATCAATGCTCATAAAATAAATCTTTTGTAAAGAAAAGCACAAATATTTTCACCTTGAATTAAATCAATGAATTTACATGAATTCAATATAATAAGTGTTAATTGAATACTAGAAGCACACTTTTTAAAACAAATTCTAGGCAATTTGACTTTATTTTTTATGTATATTCAGATATAAAAACAAGGATGGGCCTGAGACAGTCTCATACTTCAATCAAGATATGGTAGTGCACGCCTTTAATTCCAGCACTGGGGAGACAGAGGCAGGTAGATCTGTGAGTTGGCCTACATAGTGAGTTTCAGGGCATCCAGGACTGTGTGGAGAGACCCTGTTGCAAAGCAACAACAATAACAACAACAAAAAAAAAAACCTCAATACTCACCAGCAAATCAGAATTTTTACATAGAGTTATGTAAGGAGTTCCAGGCCAGCATGTGATACAGAGTGAAACCAAGGCCCTCTACACACGCACCATAAAAGTAATAATTTGAGCATGGGTAAGATCCTGAATTCAAACCCAACCCCATAAAACTAATAAATGTAGTGGCAATCTAGTAGAGTCATTGCGCCTAGAATAAACATTTAGAATGGGACAGTTGTTTCTCACTGGATCTAAGGTAAAGTAGAATGTGTTAGTATTTGTTGAAGGTACCTAGACCTTAAAGAAATAATAGTAGAGAACAGTGTTTGTTTTCTCTGATTTATAGAGTTGTTTTTCTGAGGAAGTTTTCCATCTGTTGCGTGACTTTGGCCACAAGACTATCCAGGCACACTTGAAGGTTTTGAAGTTCTGGGTGCTGCACACGGTACACAATAAGGACTAAAGGTTGCAGGGCTGTGATGACTTCCTTCAGGGGACATATAGATCAAAGGGGCTTTGGTGTAAGGAACATGTCATACCCCAAACATAACCTTTGTGTGCAATCAATAAAGATGCTTCTGAATGGAAGCTCGAGGTTCAGTTCATAGAAACTCTTCTCCCTGCTGCCAGATCCTCTGAACACCCCATGCAACACAGAACAGCCGACAAGTATAAGAAGTTAGGGGAAATGAGCGTTATTTTCTAAACAATTGTTTCAGCAGTACCGAGGCATCTCAGATACCATCTCAGGTTTGCTTTGGTTTGTTGTTGTTGTTGCTTTTGGAAAATCTACCTGTTTAAGATAATTGAACACATGAACCTGCACAACCTGACAATTTTAATACTATTTTCTTTTTATTTTACTTTATTTATCTTACGAAAAATATCTCAAGTAGGGCTGGATGGTTGACTCAGTTATTAAGAGCCTAATGGTTATGGATTTTGCCAAGGTTCCAGGTTCAGTTCCCCTTCCACGTCTTTTTTTTTTTTT
>JAQHUG010000033.1:1019429-1030123 GCA_028555095.1 Dicrostonyx torquatus | reverse complement strand
GTTGACAAGACCTTCACTATTGTCAGTTTTTAGTGTTAAGCTTCTAATGCAAAAGGAAATTTTTCTTTACTTCTTTGTCCTTTGCAAGCAAAAGTCTGACCTGCTAAGTTAAAAGCAGTTACAGTCAAGCTCACTCTGGGTAAAGCATTCCTCCACAATCTCTCAGCTTGCACCCAGCTCTCCAGGCAGATCCTATACAAATGCCATGTTAGTAATAACTCAGATGTACTCACTAGACAGTCCTCAAATGCTCAGAGAGCTAGAGAATATGACATTTAAATGTTTAATTAAAGTGACTTTTTGTAATAAAAAAGACAAATCAGCTCCGGACAGCACCCACATTTCCTCCAGAGAAGGTAGATTGGCACAGAAGAACCACCACCCAGAACTGGCTTCATAAGTGGCAATGCTAATCACTGAGAAAAACTGCCTATCACCTCAGCTACTGTTAAGACCCTTTTTAGATTGTGGACGATGAGGCACTGGAATTGACTGCCTCATATTGACTAAGGCAAAAGGTAGGCTGGTCCTCCCTCAAGTCCTCATCTACAGAAGCCTGTGAGATCTTCTGGGGCCTTGCAGGCCTGCCTTTTCTAGCCAGAAGACAGGTGTTGCCCTAAGACCTGCCCTCAACTACCATCGAGGACCCTGGGATGACCGTCTAGGTAACCAATCAAGTAAGTCTCTGTCATTTTCAATCATTAACTCAGATAAAATCTATCCTTCTCAAGAACTCTGATGCAGTTAGACAACTAATAGGTTTGTCCACTCACAAGCAGCAATCAAGGCTTCAGCTGCCTTCTCAGTTCTCTGTAAAGTTCAGCTCACAGGCCTCACCCTCCTAGAGCCAATAATAAGTCTCGACACAGTTCATCTTCCTACCAGACTCAAAGAAGAGATAAACTCACAAAACAGATTTCTCTATAACTTCTTGCCATTCCTTTGTTTAAATAAAAGTTATTTTGAGATGCAAAGCTTAAGATGTGAGGATCTAAGAAGGTGTTTTAAGATGTGCAAATGCAAGTTATTAAGGTGTAGAAATGCAAGATGTTCAGGTGTAGTAAGAGGCGGCTTGTTTGTTCCCAACAGCTCAGCCCCAAAATGATCACACAGAAACCATAGTATTTGCAATGCTGTTTGGCCAATAACTTAAGTGTATTTCTGGCCAACTCATATCTTAAATTAACCCATCTCCATTAATCTGTATATCGCCATGAGGCTGTGGCTTACCACGTAAAGTTCCGGTGTCTGTCTCCGGCAGGGCTACATGCCTTCTCACTGACTCTGCTTTTTTTCTCCCAGCATCCAGATTAGTTTCCCCTGCCTAGTTCTGTTCTGCCCTGACACAGGCTCAAAGCAGTTTCTTATTAATCAATGGTAATCACAGCATACAGAGGGGAATCCCACATCATTAAAGTGTGCAAATGCAAGTTACTAAGGTATATAAATGCAAGTTATAAAGGTCTGAGAAAAAAGGCTTAAGTGCTGATAATCTTAACATTAATCAATGAAACTCTGATGTCACTAATCTAGTTCTGACAGAGTACTACCAGTATCATCATAGCCACAAGCTCAAGATTCCAAATTCCCTTTGTTTGTTTTCCTAACCATAGGCCTAAAATGCACTTTTCCTTTTGCAAAAACATCTGTCACAGTTTTCTTGGTAGAAGAAAGTGTATTAATGCTTTCAAGCAGAATCATTTCTGATATGACTTTACTGCCATTTCTAATGTATCTAAAACTTATATTTTCACAAACTCAAAAAATTCTTATAAACTCCATGAAGCCGACTTGAATTCACCTCGAACAAGTCAGATACACCCCCAATTACCCAGGCCCTAAGCAGCCTAAGCCTCCCCACTTTTCCCTGGTCTTGACACCCTCCTCACTTCCTCAATTACCGGGACCTAAGGAAAAAAAATTCCTTAAACTTAACCTTGTCTTCTGCTCTGCCAATATTTTGCCATGTCCATGAGGCACCAGATGGTAACAATCAAACACCCCAGGATGTGGCCAACACCCCAGATTTCTCAGGTCCAAGATTTTGACGCCCACAAATCAGCAAGAAGCAGTCTTGAGAACCTGATGTCCCCATCCCAGTCCCATCTGCTATCCCCTTTAATTTCCCCACCTTTTTATAATAAAAAAAAGGTGGGAATGTTAGGATTCAGGCATTAGGCTGGCCTGTCACCTAGCAGGATGCACTCAGGAAGTATCCTGGCCAGCCCAGTGTCCTTTGGCTGCTAAGTCACTATGTAGTCTGTGCACTTGTGCAAAAGGTCCCTTTAAGAGACAAGCTCAGCCCATTCCCACTCCCTCTGCTTCTGAAGAGGCAAGTGGTCTTTGCCATCCCTCCCTCTTCTCCTTTTCCTCCTCCTCCTCTTCCTCTTTCTTTTCCTCCTTCTCTCAATAAACTCCCCACTTAAACTCAGTCTGTATGACATATTTGTCTCTAACCCATTGTGAGGCCTCTGGGCTCTCAACCTCCAAGGTCCTTCTCCTACCAATCATAACAGGTACAATGAGAAAATATTGGACAAAAGGAAGACCAAAACCCAGCATGACAATCTCCAAATCCTGATTTAGATGGCTCCTCAGATCTCCAAATTCTTCCAACTTTCTTGACTGCAACACACTTTTAATTCTTGGGCTGGTTCCAGCCACATTCTGTTCAAAGCTCCCCTTGGCAGGTGACAACCCATGGCTCAGGCATCTCCAGAAATGTGGGGTCTCCAATGCAATCCAGGCTTCATTTTCCCAACTTCTCTCGATGGCTTCTCCCACGTGCAGGAACTTCCCTGCCACACATCTGGCCTCAGTGGCTTTGCTTGACCTCAGAAGAAGATTCCACAGCCCATTTATTTATTCCTGTATCCTTCTTGGTAAAGCCAGAACACCATGGTCAAAGCTGCCAAGCTCTGCTACATTCTGGAGCTGGAACCTGGCCCCCTCACTGAACTACATTTGCAGCAGCTTTGAGGTGTTGATGGCTTCCTTTCTTGAAGAAACTTTGCTTTTCACAAGTTAGAAGATTAGCTGGGTAGTCTTGCCCTGCAGGCCCTACCATTTCTCCAATTCCATTGCTCATTGAAATTTGTCTTAAACTTCTCCTCTCTTCCAACATTATATTTCCTG
This sequence comes from Dicrostonyx torquatus, assembly GCA_028555095.1. Taxonomy (NCBI): domain Eukaryota; kingdom Metazoa; phylum Chordata; class Mammalia; order Rodentia; family Cricetidae; genus Dicrostonyx; species Dicrostonyx torquatus. The sequence continues at coordinate 1,026,988 of JAQHUG010000033.1, read as the reverse complement.
GTTCTCTACCCCCTCAAGCTGTACTTTGTTAATGCATTCTTGGCAAGCCTGTGCTTTTTCACTGTAGAGCTTCATAAGAGTGACCACTATAACTGTGGAACACAGTCAATACTAGGTTTCCTTTTAATCTCCTTTGTCAATGACATGAATTTAAAGGCATTCGCTCCCTTTAGTGAAAGGGAATTCGCTTCCTGTCTTCACATTTTGGAAATAAATCAGAATTACCAGGTGTATGTATTGTGCTATCTGAGATGATCCTGGGATTCATTTTTCCCCCCTTGGTGTTTCAAGAGAGAGTTTCTCTACATCACAACCGTGGCTGTTCTGGAATTCGCTCTGCAGACCAGGCTGGCCTTGAATTCAGAGATCTGCTTGCCTCCTGAGTGCTGGGATTAAAGGTGTGTGCCACTACACTTGGCTACCTCAGGCAGATTCTTAGGACAAGGATGAAAAGGCAGCCACGTTCTTTGTCAAAATAGCACAAGAATGGTCTCTAGCATTCTTCTCCCCTGAAGCCTCTTGAGCTGGGTTTCAGGAGGCCCTCAATTTAATGCTTCCAGTTATGAGCTGCCTTGGTCATGGTGACATTTCACAACATGAGGACAGAAACTAAGATAGAAACTGGGACCAGGAAGTAGCATATTGCTCTGACAGGTCTGGCTATGTTGCTTGCTGGTGGAATGTGGCCTCTGGAGTTTTGAGTTAGGAAGGTGGTTGACTGGGGTAAGGAGGCTCAACAGGCCATCCTAATAGCCATTTGGAACACAGTAGTACTGAGTGCAATGTGGACTATGGAAACTATAGAGCACATATACACATACATAATTATGGTGGTTTGAATGAGGATGATCCCTATAGGCTCATATATTTGAATGTTTGGTTTCCAGTTTGTTGTGAAAAGAAGGTAGATATGTGTAGTTGGTATAACAGAATATAACAGAAGTTATATTTTATTATGCTGAGGGTCATCACACAAGTTCACACTTTAAGTTCCTAACTACAGTCCTAAGCCTGTCTCCCAAGGCTGCTCACCTGTGCAATATATCTTAGCTGAAGATCAGGTCCAGTCTCTAACAGAAGTCTCTCATTTGAGGATCAGGATTCTCAGGGAGACTCTCCAGTCACAGGGCAGATCAAGGTGGTGTCTGTCCAGATGTGCAGAGCAGAGCATTGCTCCTGGTTTCTGCTTATATTCTGTCCATTGGCCGTCACGGGGTTCAGATTACCTGGTAATCTAAGTCAGTGATGTCACTGGGGTCTGGTTATCAGATGCAGCCTTGGGTGTAGTGGGGTTCCTAAGCTATTTTTACATGCCTAAAAAAAGACATTTTTTACTATGCTCATTACACAGTTGGTAGACTGTTTAGGAAGGGTTAGGAGGTGTGATCTTGTTGGAGGATATGTGTCTCTAGGGGTGAGCTTCGAGGTTACGAAAGCCCAGGCCAGGCCAGTCTGGTTCTCGCTCAGCCTGAAACTTACAGGCCCTATTTGAGTTCCCAGTTCCTGTTCCAGCACTATGCCTGCTACCATGCTCCCTTACCACCGTTGATAATCATGGACTAACCTTCTAGAACTATATACACATACATAATTATGGTGAATCTGTTTTTGTTGTTTGTGTATATGGTTTCAAGGGTGAGCAGTCTTTGTCAGGTAACCAATAAAAGGGTTCATTCCTAGGAGAGGCTAGTTCCCCTTCTCCCAGTAGCTTTTCACCTGGAAGTTGGTCGGTTTTCCTCCTTCCATATTAGATTGTGTGTTGTTACTGCCATTGTTCCAGACTAGCTTATGTGGCCATTTCTAGGAGGGCCTGTTCCACAGCATTTTTCCTGGAATGATGGCTCTTACAATCTTTCTGACTCCTCTTCTGAGATCTTCTCTGAGCCGTAAATGCAGACACTGATGAGGATTGTGACGGCCAAAAATATGTTTTAAGCTTATTTAATTTTTTTATTTTATTTTATTTTTATTTTATGTACATTGGTGTGAAGGTGTCAGACGCCCTGGAACTGGAGGTAGAGATAGCTGTGAGCTGCCATGTGGGTGCTGGAAATTAAACCTGGGCCCTCTAGAAGAGCAGCCCGTGCTATTAACCACTGAGACATCTCTCCAGCCCCTATGTTTTAAGTTTAAATTACTGTGCTTAAGAGATCTATAAAACATCTGAGCACTGCTGGGGCTCCTTCGCCCTGAGCAACTGGAAGATCCCCAAGCACCTCCGTGGCCCTGTGGTCCAGGGGCGGGTAGAGCCATACAACAAACAATTGTGTGTGTTGTGGAATAATCTTTTTATATACTGTGAAGATGGGTCTTTGCCAAAGTGCCTTCGAATTGATTTAATAAAAAGCCAAACAGTCATTAGCTAGACAAGAAAGTCAGACAGAGAGAACTCTGGGGAGAAGAAGAGCAGAGCCACAAGGAGATGCTAGGACTCAGAGCACGAGTAGTACAGAGTAAAGGTAATAAAGACAGAAGTCAAAAAGTAAATTAATGGAAATGGGTTCATTTAAGTTGTAAGAGCTAATTAGTAATAAGCCTAAGCTATCAGCTGATCCTTTATAAGTAATAATAAGTCTCCATGTCATTACTGGGGAGCTGGCAGTCCTGATGAAAAGGTCCAACTACATGCGTGATGTAAATATGTGATGAAGATATGGGAAAGATAGAAAAATGGAGCAGTAATGAACCGTGGACAGAGAGGGAACTGGAGATGTGATGGCTGTGACAGGTGAGGGAGAGGACTGAGGTTCACATGTTGTCATTACACATTAGGGTCTGTGGGATGGCCTACCACAGCCTGAAGCTTATGCAGACACAGACTCAGTCTCCAAACCTGCTGCCCTCACATGATCCCCCTGTCTCTGGGCAACAACAGAGGCCCTGGATGAGGAAAGATTCACTTTCTGGATTGGACCTCCTTGAAGGACCACCATGGTGTGCAATACCACAAGAGGACATATTGGTGCCAGTGATCCATGCTGCTGCCCCAGGCCTCAATGAAGCCTGAGATCCATGTGGACATACGCCTTCTGTGCTGTTGCCTGATGCCTTGGTGTTGTCCTTGGGCCTTGTTGCCTCAGGTGCCATGCTGATATAAGTGACTTGTGTAACTACCAGAGACCGAGTTGTAGCTCTTGGATCATGCAGCCACTGAGGGCCATGAGAAGGTCAATGGTCCTGATACAACCAAGGGCCATACTGATGTCTGCAGCCCTTGCTGCAATCAAAGCCGGGTTAATGTTTATAGGCACAGGAGAGCTGGCCCAGCCCCTCATTGGCCGGCGCAGGAGGGGTCAGCGGCAACATAGGAGCGCTGTGGGGCAGATGTTGGGATGGACATAGGAGAGATAGCCTCAGCTGATAACTTTTGGCAAAGATGCAGGTGAAGAAAGACTCATCCTCCCTTGGGGTCTGGCTACTAGAAATTTGTTCATGCTTCAGCAAATATATGGACCACACAAAATGGACTTGGATTTTTTTTTAGGGGGGATCACAGGGGATGGAGGGCAGATATAGGAAGACTGGGGAGATGAGTGTGATGGGGCACATGATGTGAGATTCACAAATAATCAATACAAAAGTAATTTTAAAAAGAGAGATCTGTAAAACAAAAATGCCTCTAACCTATAACCTCCCACTTGCCCAAGGATGGATAACTTCTTGGAATGCTGGGCCTGTGGTTCATGTAAAATAAGAAGCCAGGAGTTTTCACTTCTGTAAGCCCCAACTGCATAGGATGTACTTGATGACACAAAGGTGGGTGGTCCATAGGCAGGAAATACGTCATGACATCATGGTAGTGGTCTTATCTCACCTGGAGGGATTAACAGAGAAGTATCTGTTAGGTCTGGACTTCTCACAGTCTGTTGATCTCTGCATTTCATTCATTATGGTTTTCTATGATGGTCTCCATTTGCCAAAAAAAAAATCTCTCTTTGATGAGGGCTGATTGGTCTATCTATGGTATAAGGGTAAGATTTAGAATGTAGTAAGGAATTATACTGGTATAGCAAAGTGATAGTAAGAGATTCTTTCCCAAGACCCATGTCCTCACTAACCTGGGAAACTGTCTAAGGTTCCAGAACTAGGCATGAATTCCCTACTGGTGTGTCATAATCCACACATTGGGGTGACATCTGCCAGGGTCCAACCTCAACCAAATTCACATGTTCCAGGGTAGGAGTGTGAGGATTAAAATTAAGCAAAAGGAACAGAGATGTGAAGTAAAAGACAGAAATACAGAACTGCACCAGGAGGAAAATTGAATGAATACTGACTGAACCTGCCCACATTTAATTTCCACATGCTTATATACTTCACTCCAAAAGGGGAGGGGAGGCAACAGATTTCATAGACATCATATAAGGAATAAACCAAGTACTTGCAGGCAGCCACTCCCTGGAACCTCCTGCCAATCTCCTTGAAAGAGCAGGAATAGCAAGGTGGAGCAGATCCACCTCTATACTCAAAATACTAATTAACCACACCCTAGGTCAGGATCCCTTGTTTGTAGGCAAACCTGTTGTCAACAGCTTTGAGAGAACAAGAATAAGCTCAAACCCCCTGACCTAGGAAGGATCAAGGTGGAACAGACTCATATAACTGAGACTTTGCATTGATTTTCCAGCCACCCAGATACAAATAATCACACAGAAACTATATTAACTACGACACTGAGCTTGGGCTTTTTATTAACTAACTTTTACATCTTAAATTAACTCCATTTTTATCTTTTGATATTTTACCATGAGACTTGTGGTTTGTTACCTTTTGCTTCTTGGGTGACTACATGGCGTCTCTCTGACTCTGCCTTCTTTCCTCCTCTGTTTTTGCTTGGATTTCCCACCTTGCTATATTCTGCCCTGCCATTGGCCAAAACAGCTTCTTTATTAACCAATGATAATAAAATATAGTCATAGCATACAAAGGGGATTCCACATCAGATTCACATCTGTGGGCCCTGGCAATTCCTTCCTTTTTATTTATTTAATAAAGCCTGTGCTTCTGCTATAGGGCAGATGACTGTGCTTGACTTGAGGGGCTTTTCCCCATCTTCCAGACTTAACTGTCATCAGTACATACATTCTGCCATGTATGTCCTATCTTAGACTGCTGTGGGGGGCGTCTTTCCCATCATTGACTATCAGCATCTGTAATAAAGGGTTAAGGGAGAGTGCATCTCTGGTCCCTATGTACTCTGAGCCAATTTTCTGTCAAGAGAGTTCACCAACAACTAGATAAGCATACGCAAGCAGATAATGCTTTGCAATCCACATGCTCCTATGGCTACAATATCTCCTAATAAAAGAGTGAAGGATGACAAGAAATAGGAATGCCTTTTTAAATTGATCTAGGGTATCTTTAGCAGTTTTCAGTTGCAATCAAAATCCAAATTTGTCCTTTTAAATATATCAAATCTAAGGACTTATTGAAAATGTCAAAATTCCCTCAGACAAGCTCTAATGTTTTTCTAATCAGCAACATCTTCATAATGAACTAAAGCAGTTACAAAAATTAACAGGTCAATACAGTAATTTTAGTATAGAAATTAAAAATAAACACACAATTTGTCAAATCACAATTCTCTTACATCCATTCTAATCAAAAGACAAGAAAACGTTTCTATGATGGGTGAGATATGAGTCTTCCTCCTCTATAGTCCATCTGCATTGCTGCTTCTAAGTTTCAAAGCTAAATTTGGGCTGTCCCAGTCACTGGGCGGCAGCAAAAGCTTTTATGCCATCCCTCCTCATTTCTGAAGAGGGGCTTCCGTCACTCTTTGTAATGAGTCTCTTTTCCCCAGAAGTGAGAATTGAGGTCTCAGTTCTCAGGTCCTTTATTGAATACAACAGCAGACTGAATACCATACTGGCAAAAATGAGTTCTGTGTCCCAAGATACAACATGGATAAGCTGACAAACATTCAGTCAGCATTCTTGGACCAGCTCCAAAGTAAACAGGACTCACTAAGGTCTGGAAGTTTGTGCAGTAGGCTCACCAAGAAGCTAGGACTTTCTCAGACTGCAGCATGAGGTCATAAGAAAGTCAGGAACACAGGTTCTCACTCTGACTCTTCTGTGGAGGTACCAGCGGCTACAAAATCATCAGGGCTGGCCCTCCTCCATTTTACAGGCAGTCTTCCTAGGGAAAAAGTGCAAACATATCCTCAACCACATACTAACTAACGCAGGATCTGGTCCTCTGCAACACTGATTGAGGGTATAATTCCCTCGGTTTTTTCTTTCCGAAGTTTTGTTTTAATCTCACTGCGTGGCTCAAGATCCCCTGTATAAACTATCTTTTTAATTCAAACTGTAGCTGACACCTGGTTCAAGGTGCATCTGCATTTCAATAGACACTTGACTGCTTGTGGCTACTTCTCCGCAGGTTGACTGTCAGGCTAGGGTGGCAAGCTGCTTTCTCGGCTGCTTGATTGTCCTGGGAACTGGAAGATAGGCCAGCAGCAAACAGTCTGTTGGGTCAGGCATCAAGTAGCCGTGCTTTCTCCATGGCTCAGTGGTTCCGTCATGGACTAGAGATTGACAGAGGCTGCGGCACCAGCTCCTAGAGACCTTGGCGGTTCCCTGTAGGCCAGCAGTGCTGGCAATGGCTTGCAAACTTAGATGGAACCTGCTAAGCGCACACACTCAGGTGGCCACCATCTCAGCCAGCCGTTGCTGGGCCATGTGCCCCACGCTCCCTTCAATTCTGTACCCACTCAGCAGCGGTTGTTGTGGCTCCGTGTCTACAGCACTGCAGGTTGGCTTGACCACAATGCTGAAGGGCGGCATCTTAGCTTTTCCAAGTCCTGGAGTTGTCTGGAGTGGGTGGCGGCTATGCAGCCAGCGTGGAGAAGGGTGCAGAATATTTACACTATCTACAGTTACCTACTCTGTCCTAGTCCCGTATCTACAGTTATATACAATTTTACTCCTGATATTCACCATACCTCAATTTTACTGTTTTCAACTTTACTTTTTTTTCCTGGGTGCTTGTCTTTTACCTCTACAACCTGTGTTGTCTTATTCATCTATGGTGTTCATCGCTTTTTTTTCTCCTGTACCGTTGGCCACATGTCTGCTCATTATCTGACATGTGTCCTACTTTGAGGGGCATTTGTCAGGGCTCCACATCCAGGTGCCATCTGTCTTAAGCCCCACGATGGACGCACATTGGGGTGACATCTGTCGGGTCACCTCAACGAAATTCACATGTTCCAGGGTAGGAACATGAGGGTTAGAATTATTAAGCAAAAGGAACAGAGATGCCAGATAAATGAAAGACAGAAACACAGAACTGCACTGGGAGAGAAATTCAGTGAATACTGAGCCCACCACATTTAATTTCCACATGTTTATATACTTCTCTCCAAAAGGGGAGGGGGAGGCAACAGACTTCATATAAGGAATAAACCAAGTATCCTGCAGGCTGCCAGTCTGGAAACCTCCTGCCAATGCCCTTGAAAGAGCAGTAATAGCAAGGTGGAGCAGATCCACCTCTATACTCAAAATACTAATTAGCCACACCCTTGTTTGTAGGCAAACCTGTTGTCAACAACT
>JAQHUG010000033.1:920880-953018 GCA_028555095.1 Dicrostonyx torquatus | reverse complement strand
GTTTTTTGAGACAGGGTTTCTCTGTGGCTTTGGAGCCTGCGCTGGAACTAGCTCTTGTAGACCAGGCTGGTCTCGAACTCACAGAGATCCACCTGACTCTGCCTCCCTTCCCAAGTGCTGGGATTAAAGGCTTGCGCCACCACTGCCGCCTGGCCCCAGTGCACTCCTTTTACCCCAGCATTCAGGAGGCAGAGGCAAGCAGATCTGTGAGTTTGAAGCCAGCCTCAAATGAACAGAGTGGGTTCCTGGACAACTAGGACAACTAGGGCTACATAGAGAAAGCCTGTCTTGAAAAACCAGAAAAAAAAATTTGAGACAACGAAAGGCCATGTTCCTGAGCCATGTTCCTAAGGCCTTTGCACTGGAAAGCAATCAAAGACAGATCCTAGGGCTCCAGGGTCAGGCCTGCTGTCTAGGGACAACTCCAAGAGTAGGAAGGGGCACAAATGTCATCTAGTAATCCAAGCTTACAGTGTGAGCTCAATCCTTGACATATATAATCTCGTCGGATATGAAACTGACAGGTTTATACAGGTTACTTAGTACAACCTCCTTCATTCTCTTCCAGTCCTCGGTTACTGAAGAACATTGATTTCACGCTCTGGAAAATACCAAAGGGGCACTATTACATAAGAAATCCATTCATACTACCATGTAAAGAGTTCGTCAAAAAATAGTCATGGCTAATGTTGCCTCGGTGTGTCACTTGAGAGAGTAGAGGAAGTGATGGAGGAACCACAGAGAGCAGGAAGAGCAGGAGTGGGGCGGGGAGTTAGTTGTTCTTAAGAGAAGAAACAAATACAGGAAGAGGGGACTGGCCCAGCAGCTGCCTTTGATTTGGCGTATTTCGCTTCTCCTAGGAGGAGGTGAACAGAAGTTACTTGTGACGTTAGTTTTAGAGCTGTTTCCAGAATGTGACTCTCAGGATGAAGATATCTTGGGCAGCAAGGCAGCCGTCTCAAAGCAGGTGTGTGGGTCCGCATGACAGTGAGGCCAGGCCCAATATGACAGGGCGGCAAAACGGGCCACAGTCGGGGCTTTCATAACCAGAGAGACCTGGTTCCCACCCTCGCTGCCTGTTAGCTGTGAGACAAGTTAGCAAAGCGAGCCAATCTTTCCGGACTCAGCTTCTACCCTATAAAATGGAAATGAAGGCAGTTGTTCAGCAGACCTAAAAGAGCTGAGGAATTTGGAGGTGGTAAAGGCTGTAAGACAATCTGGCCTCTTCAGTGCCTGCTCCAGATCCGGTCTGGACATCCCGTTTCCTCCCTTCCTGCCTTCGTTTCCCATGTTGCTCTGAGGTGCTCCTCTGCTAGAAGCAGGTCTTCTCACTGGGGAAGAAAACCATAGTGGAGATGTGGTGAGGGTGGAGCTTCTGAGGAGAGATGGCTGATGTTTGTGCTTTGCACTCGGGAGGCAGAGGCTGGTGGATCTCTGTGAGTTCAAGGCCATCTTGGTCTACAAAGCAAGTTCCAGGACAGGCCCCCAAACTACAGAGAAACCCTGTCTCAAAAAAACCAAAGCCATATATATATATATAATTTGTGTAGGTTTTGTGTGTGTGTGTGTGTGTGTGTGTGTGTGAGTGAGAGAGAGAGAGAGAGAGAGAAGAGGTCAAGAAGAGGGCTTGGATTCCTAGAGCTGGAGTTCTGGAAGAGCAGCAAGGACTATTTGTTTTTTCTTTCTTATGTGTATATTTGTGTGTGTGTGTGTGTGTGTGCGCGCGCGCGAGCACGCGCATGTGCACGCACATGAATGCAGAAGACCAGAAGAGGGTGTCAGATTCCCTGGAGCTGGGTTTGGTTGTGAGTCACCTAAAATGGGTGCTAGGAAGTAAACTCAGATCCCCTGGAAAAGCAGCAAGTGCTCGCTCTTAACCCCTGAGCCATCTCTCCAGCCCCACAGCAAGCTAAGCCATTTTAGCTACTCCTTACTGCTAAGCCATCTCACTAGCCCCCATTAGCCACTTTTAACCCAAACTGAGATTTCTAACAGCTCTAAGATATTTCTAAGACCACTTTCATTATAACAAAACACAGATGCCATAAAATTTAGCATTTTCATCATTTTTAGCTGTCAGGTTCAATGATGGTAAGTAGATTTGCTCTGTTGTGTACCACTCACTCTCTAGAAATATTTGCTGGTCCCATCCTCAAATTCCATGCCCATCTAACAATAAAACTCCATTCCTTGATCTCCTGCCATCCTTAGGACTCAGTCCTGAATTCTATCTCTGAGAATTCTAGTTATCTCTAGACTATAAGCAGAGTCATATAATAATTGAGATTTTCATATGGAGAAATATTTTAAAGAAAATATGTTACTGATTGGCTATAGTGAGTATTCTATCACACACACACACACACACACACACACGTACGTACGTATAAAAACCTGAACTCACAGCTCTAGTCACAGCTTATACAATTATAAAAACAATTTATCACCCTAACCCAAAACCCCCACAAAATCTCATACAATTGAATGTGAGAGATGAAGCCTCGCAAAACACAACCTCAACATTGCTTAATAACAGAAATAGCCTTAGTCCTGGTTCTATATTTAATTTGTGTTTGCATTTTAGTTTCACTTGTTTTAATGCAGAGTGTCTGCATGTGTGTGTTATAGAAGGTGTCACGAGTAGCATCAATTCACAGCTGTGTCTGATAGTGCAGAATTAACTATAACACGGCTGGCAAGCAGTTATGGGGAAGGATCAAAGTTAATGAGGTGTTACTAGCTAATAGCATAAAAATATCTTTTCTTGGTGATAAAACTAATGCAATCACTAATGGTGTTACTGAAGAACTGGGAACATTTAAACCGATTCCCCTTGGAATCGGAGAACAGGAAACACCTGAGTTGTGAATGCCCACTGCATTTGCTGCTAATTAATTTCTGCATGTTGGTATTTGCAGAGACAAACCCCGAGCTGTAGAATCTGAGCACAAGATTACCAGCTAGGGCCAGCTTCTCTTGAGTTTAGCCTAGCTGAAAAATAACTCTGATTATTACTATGAAATAAGCACCTCAAAACTTAGTAGCTTGAAGCAATGTTTGGCTCACAGATCTAAGGCAGGAGCTGGCCTTGGTGGGGACAGCTCACCTTTGCTCCACTAGACCCTGATTGGGTGGCTCACAGAGCAGGGACTGGTATCATCTAAGGGTCCTGCACAGGCAATTATAGACTAATAAGTGAGTTAGAGAGTTTATTTATTTAAAATAGTCAATAGGCTGGATTTGGGGCACATGTTAAAATGTGCAGCTCTGCAGGGTGGTGGGGGAGCACACCTTTAATCCCTGCACTCAGGAGGCAGAGGCAGGTGATCTCTGTCGTTTACAGAGTGAATTTCAGACCACTCAGAGACATACCGTGAGACCCTGACTCAAATGAATTAATAACAATAATCATCTGCAGCCCTGATCTGAAACTCTGCTTGCTAACACTTCTGAGCATGGACGGATGCCAGCTGCTGGCTGGAACTACGGTTGGGCCTGTCCATGTGGTTTCTCTGTGGAGCCTGAGTTTCCTTACAACACTAGCTGTCTTCCAAGGTCAAGGGTTCAGAAAGAGCCAGGCAGAGAGAAATACCATTATTTTATAAATAACCTTACCTGAAAAGTCAGTAAGTATCACTTATACTGTAACTTCCTCCCTCCCTCTCTTTCTCACTCCCTTTCCTTTCTTTCTCATTCCCTTTTCTCTCTTTCTATTGTTCTTTCTTTCTTCTTTTGAGACAGGGTCTAACTATGCAGCTCTGGCCATTCTGAAGCTTACTATATAGATCAGGCTAGCCTCAAATTCACAGAGATCCACCTGGCTCTGCCTCCCAAGTGCTGAGATTAAAAGCATGCATCACCACCATCTGGTTTATTTTTTATTTTATTCATTTATTTATTATTAGTGTGTGTGTGTGCATACTTGCTGAAACCAGAAGACAGCTTTCTGAAGTTGATTCTCTCCTTTTACCATGTAGGTCCCAGGAAGTGATCTTTATCCACTGCACCATCTCAAAAGCCCCACACTCTTTGTTGAGGGCTTCAGAAAGGCCCACCAAGGTTGAGGGGAGGAGGAGACAGAGGCATCTCTTTCTGACAACACAGTGGCAAGGTTCTAGGAATATTGTTGAGATCATTTATGAAAATACAGCCTTCCTTTTAACAATAAGAAAAAAAAATACAGCCTTCCGCACTGATCATGTACTGTGGGGTGAATTAGTTCCCAGCTCTCTCTCTCTCTCTCTCTCTCTCTCTCTCTCTCTCTCTCTCTCTCTGTTCTGAGACAAGATTTCTCTGTGTGTAGCCCTAGCTGTCTTGGAATTCACTCTGTAGACCAGGCTGGCCTCAAACTCAGAGATCTCCACCTCCTCTGCTTCCCGAGTGCTGGGATTAAAGGCATTAGCCGCCACCCGACTCTTTTTCCTTTATATCCAAAGTATTTCAAAATTCTTACTTACACAGCAGTGCAAAGTACTTATTCCCGAGTGCTGGGATTAAAGGCATCAGCCGCCACCCGACTCTTTTTCCTTTATATCCAAAGTATTTCAAAATTCTTACTTACACAGCAGTGCAAAGTACTTATCCCATTTCAAAAAAACTCTGGTCTCAGATTCAGGACAGAGGGGCACACGGCATCTTTTTAGCCCTTTGCAAAACCCATTCCTAGAGCAAAAGACCAAAGTTACATCATCAAAGGCTACCCAGGCTGCAAGAGTCTTCTGGGAACTCCCCTGGGAAGCTCAAGGGTTTGATTGAGGCCTTTCCTTGCAGACACCACTAAAAGCCAAGAATTTTTCTAAGCCATTTTCAGTGGCAAGGCAGCTTGTCAGCAGCCTTTCCACAGCAGTGTGAGAGAAAGTTCTCTACTTGTTATGTGTGATGTGCCTCAGGTTTGTGGAGCATCTTCTAAGAGTCATTCTTGGGCTTTTGCTTGGTACCCAGTCTGACATGTGACACAAGCTGAAGTTGGTAGAAAAGCAGGAGAGCCTTGCCCTCATAGGCCAGTGCCCTTCCTTCACTCTGATTATCCAAACCAATAGCTCTCAAGACTGCTGCTTTCTGTGACAAAGTCCCTGTGGGGATCTTTGTGTGTGTGAAGTATGTATGTGTATGTACATACCACAGCACACATGTAGGGGTCTGAGAACAAAACTGGGGGGGGGGAGTTGATTCTTTCCTTCCACCAAATGGGTCCCAGAAATCAAATTCAGGTCATCAGCCTTGGTGGCAAAGGCCTTTTCCCAGTGAGTCACCTCCACCTGTGTCTGTGGAGACCTTTGTTGAACATTCTTAGTCATGGAAGACAAATTGGGAAGCAAGAGCATGTCTTCAAGGGTCTTTGAATGTCCCATTTAGAGACTGTCTCCCAGCTAGATGAAGGAGCCCTATCGGTGTCTCTAGGGGATCATCCAAGCACACAGTAGAAACTCATTCAACACATGAATGAAGGTGAAGTCACATTGTGCTACCAGCCCCTTACCTCTCATACCCATGAGTGACCTCCCTTTGGGATATTGGGTTCTCAGTTTTGTTTGTTGGTCCAGCAACAAGTAATGTTTCCAGTTGAGATAGGACTTTGGGTGTCTTTGTTGAAGGGGAATAGTGTATCTTGAAGGTAGAGAGACTCCTGGTTGAAAGTTCTTTGTTATTCTTACTTCATTTGGTGACTGAGAGGCTGAGCAGCCGATTCCCCACCTGCCTCTACACACTGATGAGGGGTCTCAGGCTAAAGATAAATTCCCTCCTTCCTGCTGATCATCCCCCTCCCAGAGCCACGCCTCCTTTCTGTGACTCGTGTGGTTGCTGTAGAGATAATTCATAGGTCAGAAGCAGTGGGCTATTGATTTGAGAGGAGGAGAGCAATGACTCTTCAGAAACAAGTCTCCTCTCATCATGCAAATACCCCTAATTAAGAAATCCAGAGTCAGACTCTGTGTCATGGAAACATAATTTCCTTTGACTCAGAGAGTTCCAGGAACTGCTACAGGCTATGAGCCTTTTATAGCTTCCTGGGTTAAACAGCTTTGCCGTTTGCCTTTCATTTTCATGGATAGATGTGAATTCAGTCTAACATTTTAAAGCTTCTCCCAAGTGTCATGTATGGCCCTAGTGATTCATTCTTGATAGGAAAGACCTGTGAAGAGGTGTAGGGAAAAGATGGCTGTTTACAACTCAAGGAGATGGGTTTTTCCCATGCAGTCCTCAGAGGAATCTGCTGTGGAATGATTCTTCTGTACATGGTGAAAATATGTTGCTCTTATTGTTATTAAAACAATGAATGGTTGATAGCTAGGCAGGATTTTCAGGGCAGAGAGCATGCTGGGAAATAGAAGGGCAGAGTCAGAATATTTGCCAACCAGGCATGGAGAGGAAACTGGAGGTGCAAGATGAAAAAGAGGTAATGCCACCTGGAAAAATGTAGATTAATAGAAATAGATAATAGATAATTTGTTATAAGAGCCAGATGGTAATAAGCCTGAGCTATCAATTGAGCATTTATAATTAATATTAAGTCTCTATGGTTATTGGGAATTGGTTGGTAGAACAGAAAAGTTTGCCTACAAGAATACAATTGATTTTTAACCATTTAGAACCCCGAGAAAATAAATTTTGCTTGTTTAATGCACCTAGTCTGTGATATTTTTTTGTAATAGCCATAGTAAACTAATAGGACATTTAGTGTCTCCTCGTACATGGGGTTTTTCACTGGGACTGCCAGCTCCCCAGTGTTGGAGGAGGGCTGCTTGTTTGTTCCTGGATGCCCAGCTAGCTTAGACTAGAAATAATTACACAGAAACTGTATTAATTAAATCACTGCTTGGCCCATTAGCGCTAATTTCTTATTGGCTAACTCTTGCATCTTAATTTTTTTGTTGTTGTTGTTTTTTTTGAGACAGGGTTTCTCTGTAGCTTTGGAGCCTGTCCTGGAGCTAGCTCTTGTGGACTAGGCTGACCTCAAACTCACAGAGATCCACCTGCCTCTGCATCCCGAGTGCTGGGATTAAAGGCGTGCGCCACCACTGCCTGGCTTGCATCTTAATTTAACCCATTTCTATTAATCTGTGCATCACCACGAGGTCGTGGCCTACCAGCAAAGTTTCAGCACATCTATCTCTGGAGGCTTATCTATGGTATCTCTCTCTCAGCCTTCCTTCTCCCAGCATTCAGTCCAGTTTTCCTCATCTACCTAAGTTCTGCCCTATCAACAGGCCAAGGCAGTTTCTTTATTCATTAACCAATAAGAGCAACACATAGACAGAAGGACCTCTCACAGCATCCCAATAACCAAATATAGATTTATTATTAATTATAAATGCAAGACCGGTAGCTTAGGCTTGTTACTAATTAGCTCTTCACATCTTAAATTAACCCATGTTTCTTCTTCACTTTCTAACACATGGTAGCACATTTTTTCAACACAGCATGTTTAACTTCTGTCTCCTCTGCATCTGGCTGGCTCCTCCTTCTTCCTTCCCAGTGTTATCTCAGTCTGGCTTTCCTGCCTAATCTCTTCCTGCCTAGCTATTGGCCAGTTGGCTCTTTATTAAATCAATGAAAGCAATACATACTCACAGTGTACAAGAGGATTATTCCACAATATTTCCCCCTTTTTTGTCTAATTAAAAGAGAAGGTTTTAACTTTAACATAGAAAAGCTATATATTACAAATTATCAAGTAAGAATTACAGTTACAATATCCAGTCTATTTATATTTGGCAAAATTTGAGAAAATACTCTTTTATCTCTCTTATCTTTGTGAGTCTAAAGTTTTATACTGAATTTACTTTTTATCATAACTGAGGGAAACTATAAATTTAACTATTTAGCCTTTAATTCCAACAAAGATCCCAAAAAGAAGTAATATTAGTTAATGACAGGTACATCTTTCTATCTGAATAATTATCCAAAGTTCTTTTGTAATTTTGGGGCATCTATGTTTGACCTAGGCCTAGGATATCTGACAGACATTTCTGAGAAGTAGAGAATTTTGAAGAACTGTTCTACCTTGTCTTGGTAATGTTTGGCTGTCACTTTTTATTTTTATTTATTTATTTATTTTTATATTCTGCTGCTCCCATTTGGATAGCACACTGTCAGCAGTCAAAGCAAGGCCAAGTTTTTTTCCCAAATGGCTGACTAGCTTTTGCCATAAAGAGAGCAAATTTCATACGAATGTTCTACAATGACCATCATCTTCTTTTGAAGTAAATCAGTGCTGCCAGGAGCAGCCATGTCTCACTGTCATGAAAAGCCTCAAGTTAGTAAACATTTTAAATGCTATTTTTTGTAGGTCTTTGAAGTGTTTGAAGAACATCTGTCTATCTAAATGTGGGAGACTTACTACTCCCTGGATCAGTCTTGCCCACCCTGTTGTGCTTGGCTTCTCCTGCTGTTCTGATCTGTCAAATACTAACTCTGCAAGGAGTTATTGTTCTATCATTCCCATGTTCTGAACATTCTGACTTTTCTGCATGTTGCAGTTAGGAACTTTTCTCCTGACCATTAGACCATGGTTAGGTTGCCTAGTAAGTTGCCTAGTTACCAATATACACATGAAGAACTTTCTCATTTCCCTTAACCTATTTTTACCTTGTTTATTCCCTTGAATAAATGAGACTTGATCAGAATCCTGTCTTGTCTCCATCTCTTGCGTCTCTTGTCCCTTTCAATTCTCACTCCTCCTCTAGGGTCTCTGTTAACTTACCTGCAGGTCGGGGCAAAGTGGCACCCAATGTAGGGCTCGAACCTACAACCCTGAGATTAAGAGTCTCATGCTCAACTGACTGAGCTAGCCAGGTGCAACAGGGTGGGCGAAACTGTAAGTCTCCCACATCTAAATATATCTGTTTAGCTTTTAAAAGATACCTAACATGACTACATGTTTGATTATCATAGATGACTATTGAACTGCATTTCTTAATTAGACATTGCAGTCTTAAATGAGCTTCATGAGCACAGTTCCTCAAACAAGAGTAGAAACATGCATACAGTATAACAAAAATAACTTTAAATTTGTATCAATAAACCAAAATCTATACCAATGTAAAATATTTAAGACTAATAGTTGTTTTTTGGATTAAAGTGGATTCAATAATATACTTTTAATATTATCATTTCTATATAAGTACCTATTAGTTTGCTATGTACAGCCTAGTGGGGGAAAATCCTGTGTGGACATGAGTTAAGTTTTATTTGTGTGGCTTTTGTTTACTAGAAATTCAATACATTTATTCATTTATCTGCTCACCTACTCTCCCTCCACCTCTTTAACCTGCTTTATTATTATTGCATATTGTACTTGACAATATACAATATTACAATATGCAATATTGTATTCTTCTTTGTCTGGCTATGTGACTGTGGCTAGCCCCCAGCATCCTCTCTCCTCCTCTGCTTGTTCCCTGGTCTTCCTTTTCTCCTATTTATTCTCTCTGTCCGGCAGCTCCATCTATCCCTCTCCTGCCTAGCTATTGACTGTTCCTCTCTTTATTAGACTCTCAGATGTTTTAGACAGGCAAAGTAACACTGCTTCATAGAGTTAAACAAAAGCAACATAAAAGGAATGCAACACATTTTTGAATCATTAAAAAATGTTCCACAGCACAAACTAATGGAACACAACTTCAGTTAATACTGCACAACAGGCTGGAGAGATGGCTTAACAATTATCAGCACTTGCTACTTTTTCAGACAACCCAAGTTTGGTTCCCAGCACCCATGTCAGACGCCTCACAGCTAAGTCCAGCTCTGGGAGACTCAATGGCCTCTCGTACATTCTGCAGGTGCCCGCAAACACAGGTATACACACACACACACACACACACACACACACACGTACACATAAATAAAAAATAATAAAATTAAAAACTAAGTTTATCACAGCTCATAGTTTTGGAGGTTCTGGTTCGTCTTGATTGGTTCCACCACTTCTTGGCACTTGGTGGAAATGTCATATGGTAATGATGAGGATCACAAAACCTATTGCCACATGGTCAAGAAGCAAAGGAAAGAAAGTTGAAGAGGAAGTGACAAGAATCCCACTGTTGCTTTCAATGCCATGTCTCCAAGGCTTTACTTCCTACTGACTTTACCTCCTAAAGGTACCACCAGCTTCCAATATTGCCATGCAGTTCTAGCAAGCTGCAGTCTACCTATAAGGTAGCTGGTGAGTGCTTCCTGGTTATTACTTGGCTGAGGATGAGCCGAGATGCGAGATGAGCTCATGGAGAGAGATGGATGTACATTTGAGATGCAGGATGGAACTAGGCCATGGGGATGTGTCTGAATCACCCACTGCCTCCCCCACCACTTAGAAGCTATGCCAAGCCGAGAATAGGATGGCCTCAAGCCAGGATTTGGTAAAGCCTAGAGCTGGAGATGACAGGCAGAACCTCAGAGATCAGAGCCAAGACTCAGAGGATCTCATTAACACTGCCTTGAAAACTTGAGGTGTATGATGTCAGGACGTAGGGTGTCCCAGGAACTACAATTGTGACTAGGAGGACGAAATCCTTTTAGTACATGGTTGACCACATTAGCTTCTGATTGGATTCAGGTCATGATGGTCAAGATCTTCAGCTCCAGGTAATAACACAATCATAATTGCACTCTACTGGTATGAGCACTCTTTCCTTGGGGTAAAGGTGCCTGCTTGTGACATCACAGAATGCACCAATGGACCTGGGTCCTGGTTTTAGTTTTTACTATATCACATAACAGCAGACACCTCAGGATTAACCTTGTTATCCACTCTCCTGCTCACAGCTATTTTTTTTTTTAAATCTTCAGCTTTCTGTAGCTGATCATAGATAGAAACCCATCTGGGCAGGTGTTTAGTTGTTGTTTGAGGCTGTTTTAAGAAATTGGGTCCAGGATTTTCAGGACTTCTATGGCTTACAAGTGTCCCTTCCAAAATTGGGGTAACGCCAGTATGACAATATAAGAGGTGATTAGCCATGAGGGCTCCTCTCTCAGAAGCACCATTAAAACTTGCATCAAAGAGACTCATGTCAGGCATGATGGCTACTTTCATAATTCTATATTATAAATTATAATTTATAATATAAGGCATAATTCTAACAGTTGGGAGGCAGGGGAATTGCTGTGAGTCAAGGTTATCCTCAGATACATAGGGTGTTTGAGTCCAGGCTGAGGTACACAGACCCAGTGAAAAGAGCATGTCAAAAAAAAAGATAAGGTGGGAGGAAGAAGAAGAGAGGAAGAAGAGGAGAAAATTCAAACCAAATCCTCAGAAGGAAGCTAGAGAGAAAGTGAAGTGGTTAAGAATGATCTAGTTTTCCAGAGGACCCTGGTTAGGCTCCTGAGCACCACACTGGGCAGCTCACAACAGCTTCTAACTCAGCCATCCCAAAAGCCCTCTTCAGGCCTCTGTGGCCACCTGCACTCACCTTTACACAGGCACATAGGTGTAGATAATTAATTACACATAATCTTAAAAACCAGACTTTTCATGGCTGTTTGGTTTCCTCGCCCTGCTATGTTCTGCCATTTTGGGACCAGCATTCCCTCCATACAGAAACTACATCTCTCCCCAAACTTTTTACCATGCTGGTACTTTGAGTTCTGCTTCCCCAGCCTCTAGAAACATGAGAAATATATTTTGTAAGTCCCAGTACAGTAGGTGGTACACAGTAACTTTCAGCAAGTGTGTGCTCCTCTCCTTCCCAAGGAGACAGCCAAGATGTCTGAACCGCTAAACTTCAGATATGGTTTGGGAGGGAAAAAATGCCACCGAATTCCTTTTCATCTGCTCGGGATACTCTTACTACAGACAGGTAGTAGTAGAGAGTTGGTCCATCTGCAGAATAAACCTTGAAATTTTGATCAAGATTGACTGGGCATCCGGCATTGGGGAAGACACTGTGGAGATGCAATGAGAAGTTAAAGGGTTTGCCATCGAGCCTCTGATAACATTTGAAGAGGCAAGATATAAGTGTCTGAAAAGTTAATAGTGAAGGATTTATTAATAGTCCAAGATCAACAATAGAGCCTCTTTCAGGGGCCCATCAGGAGTGTAAGATTTATTACCTAATAAATCAGGCCAGCTGGCACTGGTCAGAAGGGAACCCACTTCAGGCTTGGTTCAGCAAAAGGGAGAGGGGCAAAAGCCAGGTGGGAGATGCCAGGCAAATAACAACCCCGTTTAACAAAAGCAAGGAGACTTTTAGTAAACTGAGATTTCTGGGGCTCAACCAGGCGCACCTCAGACCCCCTGGTCAATGAGACTGTGTCCTATAGGAAATGGAGGCAGCTCAGCTCGGTAGAGGTGTGAGCTGGCAAGCGATCTCATTAGCTGAGCTGCACATTGCATCTACATGCCATGGGGTCTTTTTTTGTCTTGAGACAAGGTCTCTGTGTAGCCCTGGCTGCCCTGGAACTCGCTCTGTAGATCAGGCTGGCCTGAAACTCAAGAGTTCTGCCAACTTCTGCCTCCCGGAGAGCTGTGATTAAAGGCGCGCGCCACCCTGGGCTCTGCTGTCAGATCTTATGGTCCCTACTCACAACGTTTTGTGCTAATACTCAAGGAGGGCAGGAACCAACTTGAAGTGTCTTGTTTGCTTTCAGTATAACCTGTGCTTAGAATCGAACTTCCTCAAGGGACTGGAGTGACCAGGCAGGTAGCTTCAGAAAACAGTCTTCCAGCCTCAGGAGGGCTCAATGACTCAGCACGGAGGATTTTGCAAGAGACTGACAGAACCAGCCCAGCCGGCCTTTCCTCGGGATACCTCATGCGTGGCCTCTGCCCTGCTCTGTTGAAATTCCACTCGGTTCCAGAAGCATACTTGTAGCGTGTGCTCGAGAAGCAGCGTTGGGGGAGCCCAAGAATTATTTAGGAATCTCCAGGGAGATTTCAGAGCACACCCGGGCTCTGCATCTAATGGGTCATATGGCTTTCCCTTACCTAACCTCTCCTGGGGAAAGTTTCTTCATCACTGAGATACCTGCTTTGTGATGGTAGTAAGCAGTAGAGGAGACAGGGATGAAATGGAACGTAGTAGCTGCCGTGTATATGGGAGCACGGGCATTAATATGCCTATTTCTATGGCAACGTATAATGCTGCTTCTACAAAGGAAATTGCTCATGGGTCTTGACTGCCCTTAACAATCGCACTTTCTGGTTTTCGTATGTCTTTTCCTTTGGCCTCACCTTGCTATCTATTCTCCCCATGGAAAGAACCTGGACTGAAAAAACCTCCAAAGTGGGCTGAACCAGAGGGCCATCTTTGCACTTCTGTGCCTGTCTGTTCCCACAGGAACACGCTGGAGACAATGAGGGAACTCCAGTGTAAAGCAAGGGGAAGGGGGTTTGTGAAGACAAACGACTGCTTCCTAAACACTTTGCTGAGAGTTATCTGCCTTTGCGCTCCTTCCTTCTCTTTTTTCAGAAAAGGCTATGTTCTGCCTGGTGCTCGCGGAGCAGCAGGTGCACTAAGGGTTGTTGGCTGGAGACAGTGGGCCAGCAGCGCACTGTGTGAAGTCTGTTGTTGTTGGTCCTGGAGATGGGCGAGCCTTTCAAAGACCCTTGCCTCTTCATTAATAGCCATGTTTACTGAATAAAATCGGCCTGATAAAGAAGCCACAGGAGCCGTGTGGATGAAAAAGGAAATGAAGTTTATTCCAAACTGCCAAGGCTGTTTCTCCGGAAAGCAGAGAAAAGCTGGGGGTGGGGCATATAGCTCCCAGATTATGGATTATATGGGAATAGGTACCTGGGAGGCAGGGAACCTGTGAGCTGCTTGGGGGCTTGTGACTAGGGACTGAGGGAGCTTAAAGGCACCACAGTCATATGGAAGAGCCCAGTGTCCCTTTTGGCAGAGATAGGAGAATGATTCCTTTTAGCAAGTAGGAACTTTCTTCAAGCCCTTGAGAGAATACTGACTTCCATCTAAATGCTGGATTTAAGCAGGCATGGCGGCATGCTCACGCCTTGAATCCCAGCACTGGGGAGGTAGAGGAAAGCAGATCTGTGAGTTTGAGGTCAACCTGGTCTACAAAGTGAGTTCCAGGGCAAAGTTAAACAGAGAAACCCTGTTTCAAAAAACAAAACAAAAAACTAAATGCTGGACCTTGGGAAAGGAATTTCTTGGGGGACCTGACATTTATAATGCTTGCCTTGTTTTACATGTTAGCTAATTGAGCCTTCTTAACGACCTGATCAGGTAGGCATTGCTATTCCAGTTTATATTTGGGAAAACTGAGCCATGGAGACATTGCACATCTTGGCAAAAGCCTCATTAATTAATAGAAAAGAAAAGGCCATTTAAAATGACATCTTTTTTTCTTTCTTTTTGCATTTTTAATATTTTACTTTATTTATTTATTTATTTTTGTTTGTTTTTTATGTACATTGGTATGAGGGTGTCAGATCCCCTGGAACTAGAGTTACTGACAGTTATGAGCTGTCATGTAGGGGCTAGGAATTGAACCTGGGTCCTCTAGAGGAGCAGTTAGTGATTTAAACCTCTGATCCATCTCTCCAGCCCCGTTTTTCTTTGTTTTTTTAACAGAGCAACTTTTAGAAGCATTTGCTGATTGTAGGAAAACTTATAGGTTTCATAAATTGTCCTCTTTAAATTGTTTTTACTATTTGTTTGTGTTTGTATATGTGTATCTGTGTGTATGTGTGTTTGTGCGTGTGTGTGTGTATTTGTTTATGTGTCTGTATGTGCCTGCCACAGCACTGGTGAGGGGGTCAGAGGAGAAAGCCTGAGTCAATTGCTTCTCTCTCTCTCCTATCACGTAGACTTTAAGAACTGAACTCAGGTCACAGGCTTGGCCACAGTGTCTTTTCCTATTGAGCCATCTGACGAGCACAATTACCTTCTTTTGATAAAAGGCATGGTCAGATACCACTGAGGATAAGGTAAGTCAGCAACACTGTGTCCTTTACACGAACACGTGGGGCACCTGAGTCCTGTCTCCCAGGTCACCTCTCTGAGTTGCCTTGCTGTTGTCACTGTTCTGTGTCACTTTCTTTCCTCGATTTGTTTCTTTTGACAAATATTTGCAGAGCGGCAACCCTGTAGAAGAAATGGTGGCTGGGCTTGGGAGCCACCAAGACAACTCTGACAAGCTCCAGCCTTGTGACGCTCACAGTCTGGAGGGGGAAATGGAGAAATAAACAGATGAGCACATTCTGGGTTAACGAAAGGACAGAAGGAGGGCATCTCAGCCTTGTTTCCCGAAAATCTGCCTCGTGCCATTGCTGCTGGGAGCGGAAGCCAGTGTACTTGTTTAGAGGAGGGGCGATTGCCAGGAGCTATCTACCGAGCAAGCCAAACCCAGTGCCCCCATTCTTTGCTCTTTTCCTCCTTCACAGGGTCTTCCCCAAGCACTCATCCTCCGAGGTTCATGCCTCAGCAAACCCTGACCCAGATTTGGGAAACTTACCAAATAGGTACAATAGGTACTTGCCTAATGACGTTATTTCCTGTCTCTCCACCGCTCCAGTAGTGAGCTGGACATGTCTCAGGGTGCTTCCTTCTTCAAACAGAGTTGTCTGAGGAGGAGTCTGAGATCAGGGGAAATCCAGAGAGATCAGAGGAGGTGCCAGAGGCTAGGGAAAGCAGGCCTGTGGGCAAGGGAGTGCTGTATGTCTTCCTCGGGTCAACAGATGTCCTGAAAATAGTGTCTGGTGCCAGGAACGAGTCTGAATCTCTAAGGGAAGAGTTTGATCAAAGGACCTTCCTTGTTTCTTTCCCAGTAACTCCTTTATCCTCTCCCACCCTTCCCTAAGAGACTTAGAGCGCTGTGGTTTTCAGAATCCAGTTACTTCTGGGTCTGAGAGTGTTGTTATTTCATGCTCTTAATGCACAGGGAGGCAGCAGAGCTAGGTGGCTGTCTCCCCATCTGGCTCTGCCCTTGGCTCAGAACAAGGTCTACCTTCTGCCTTTGCTACCTTGCTCCCCCCCCCCCCCAACTTTTTCCCCCATCTGCCCCCTCACAAAGCTGCCCATCGGCCGTTTTTTTGGCTTCTCCCCTGGATAAAGCTCTCTGAGTGCTACTGTCAGGTTGGGACAAACAGGAGGAAGATGTGCTCGGTGCTTTTGGGAACTTGCAATCCATGGAGGAAACACATGTGAGTGGGGCTTTGTGCCACTTCAAAAGTGGCGCAGTTCTTTTAGGAATCATGCCACGGCGATGGCTCAGTGAGTAACAGTTCTCACAGGGAACTAGAGTTCAGTTCTCAGCGCCCACCTAATGGCTCACAACTGTCTGTAACTCCAGTTCCAGGGGGTCTGACGCCCTCTTCTGGCCTCCACGGACCCTGCATTTATGTAGCAAGCAGGCAACACACTCCACACATAAACAATTCTCTAAAAAGCCATGCCTCCTACATGGGATGGCTTTCTTTTCCTTGAACTCAGAGGAGTGCAAGTTGATCCTTTAAGGAAAGGCGATGCAGGAGGTAAGGGTAGATCTTTGCTGTGAAGAAAGACACCTTTAGTCCCAAGATTTTCAATCAGCAGAGTTGGGGCAGAGTTGGGCCTGGCACTATGCCTGGCCTTAGCACCAACAGTCACATAGTGTGATGATATCAGCAGGGGTGACGTCGACTTCTAAAGGATTCCTCTGCCCAGTTTACTGCCACTTCTTCAAGAAAGTAGCCAAGAACTTGCCAAGAGCACCAGCAGCACACACATCCCTCTATGGACACCATTGCTGATTGGATGCTCATGGGTAGACACTTCAGAGAATCTGTGGGTGAGGAGAAGAGGTTGTGGTACACAGGGTGAATGGTGGGTTTGGGGCAGGATTTTTGAATAGGCTGCCATGTTGCTTTGCATATAATATTTGAACCAAATTATAAATAGGGAACATGTAGTGTTGACATTTCACCTTTTCAGTCAGGTCTAGGACAGTTTACAAAGTCATCCGTAAGATGCTTAATTGAGGCCTCTGTAACCAAGGCCAAAACACGGACCAGGAAACATCCTTCCCCTTCAAGCAGAGGACCGGTAAGTTCCATCTGGGCATGCTCAGGAAAAGCCAAAGAAAGAATACGTTTCACCTAAGCCCTAAAAGGCAAACTATTTACACAGTGCTTATAGTGGGTGGGTGGGGAGACTTTAGAGATGAATGGGGCTGTGGAAGGACTTGTGTGGTTGGGAGTCTAGAAGCAGAACCAAGGGTACTTGGCTGTGAATCCTCAGGTCCAACATAAGGAACAGAAGGCTGCTGCGGGTAGCATATTGACGGGAGGGGAGCTAAGGAGAAGCTCATCCAGAGACCCCACCAGTTGGGAGGAGTCTCTAGGGGTCTTCGCTGTGTCTTCTACCCACTCAAGGGGAAGTTTTTGGGATAAGGACCTGTGCAGAGAGATCATCAGAGAGTCTGTTACTTCGTTTAGGGCCTTATTATACCACCGTACCGTTTCCTTCCTACCTTGGTTTGGTGTAAGCAAGAGTTCTTCCTGCAGGTCTTCTCATAAGTGGAAGCACTGCAGGTATCCTGGTGTTCACATTGACGATTAGTAAACAGCAGCACGGCTCCAGTTATAGTGTTATGTTACAGTGTTCTAACGAGAACTTGAGGTTTCCAAGCTAAACCTTAGTTGTTCATGTATCTTACATTTTGGTCACTGGGAAGTTTTGGAAAGTATAGTTTTATAGTCATCCTTTGTTTAATTTTCTTTGCCATGGAGAGGGACAGCTTTTCTCATTATATTTGAAAGAAAGCATTTAACAAAACTTCTTGGATATTTGGCTTCACTACTGTAAATATGTAAAATTTATGTTTCCTGTATAGTGTGGGAAGTATCACATTGATTGGCTCATTCATTATACAGCATGTAATCTGACAATATGAATGAAAATAGTTGTTAGGATAATTGACTAACATTGTCAATAAAAAAAATGACATGCTTTAAAACAAACAAACAAACAAACAAATGGAACTTCGTAAAAAGTTGTTCACGGGACTGTCAAGGCCCAAGGGCGGTTCTTAGTCTTCCCCAGGCTCCCCCTCCCCAGAGCAAGACTACAGCTTTAGAAGAGACTTACTTTGAGGATCATTTCCCTTTTATTAAAGTATGTTTGGTCATCATACAAACGCCACACACAGGAACTACAGCCCCCTATGCAAAATAAATCATGAAGTCGGTATTGAACAATAGACGGCAGAAGCTGCTGTCCGGCCAGCAGGGCCCCCATGGCTAAGCACCTGGAGGCTCACGAGGTGTCAGCAGACCCTGAGAGAATGTGATACATCTGTAAGATGTTTTATGTCAAATGCACCCCTTCCCCCAAACCCAAACTCCTCCACAAAACCCACCCGCAGCCCAGATGCAGGATGGCAGCCAGGGCAGGAGATGACAGGACAATTGAAGTGGACCGGCGTGCCTTCCCTGCAGCTTTGTGGTGGGTTGGTTTCCGGATCTCACTCCTTATCAACTCCGTGGCTCCCCTGGGGCTGCAGGGTGCCCCAGCAGTGGAAAGAGGGGTGAAGAATTTGGTTTTGTCCTCGGAGACTGCAGGCTGAGCACATCTTCGAAGTTCACTTTATCCATGTTTAGCTCTCTCCTCAATCTCAGCAGCCACCTTCAGAAGAATGGAGAGATGCGTCCCCAGGGAAAGCCATCAGCAGTGTACACAAACTGGCAGAGGCCAGTCACTTTCCAGGACTGTGGTGCTGGGGAGACATCGCATTTCTCCAAGCCCCATGGTCCCTAGCTGCAGAAATAAGGGCATCTATTTTAAAGGGTTGTCATTAGGAACTACTAGAATTTGCTATTGCCAAGTCCCAAGCCAGACACAGGTGAAATGTTCACAACCTTTCGTCTTTCTTGCCTTCTTTTCTTCCCTTTTTATTTATTTATTTGTTTGTTATTTATTTATTTGTATTTTTAGTTTTAGACAGGGTCTTTCTACATAGCCCTGGTTGTCTTGGAACTCACTCTGTAGACCAGGCTGGCCTCAAACTCACAGAGATCCACCTGCCTCTGCCTCCTAAGTGCTGGGATTAAACACTACTCCTGGCCCTTCATTTCTTTTTTTCTATTTCCCCATTTTGACCAATAAGTCTTCCAACACAGACTGTTCAAGTAGAACACCGTGTCACTAGGAGGCAGCAAGAGACAGGTACTATTGAGCCCAAAAAGCCATCTGAGAAGACTGTGGGCACATGTTAGGAAACTGTTGGGGACCATGGTGAGTGAGATGCCATGATAGTGGGTGGGCAGGACAAAGCGGGGTAGGAAGTGTTGAATTGACTTGAACCAGAAGCTGGAACCCTGAAATAGTGCTAACGGCCTTCAGCAGGAAGCAAGTCACCCTTCCTATGGGTTAGACAGATAACAGCGTAGGCTTATCTACCTGGCAGGTCTGTTCACTGAAAGGCTAATTTGGTGGCTCACAGTGGTTCTGCAAAAATTTTCCACCCATCAACGCATCTTTCTGTCCGTCCAGCCAGCCAGCCAGCCACTTGGTATACATTCAGAGTTTCATAGAATACAGGCTGAGTTGAATGTCAGCTGTCTACTCATTTAGCACCTTCAGGGTAAGGAGTTCTTCTACAGTCCCTCACCAAAGCTCTTCACAGTAATGCTGAGGTAGAAGTGGGGTAGACAATGCCCTTCTTTTCATGGATTGAGACGTCTTCAAAGTAAGAGTGAACACAGCAGAAACCCAGCCGAGGCTGGTCAAGGCTGGCGCTGATCTGGTCTTCAAAGACTGAGATCTAGCTCTCCTGCCACAATCCCTGTTTCTAGGGGACCCAGACTGGATCCCTGTTTCTAGGGCAGCCAGCCCTACCTTGCTGCTTCTCACACTAGTGTGGGCTTCAAGTCATCTTTAAAGTTCACAACAGGCTTGGAGCGGGACCACAGCTTTTCCCAGGAGGCTAGTCCTGAAGCCTGCTCAGGGTCGCTGTCTGAGGTGTCACTGTCATCAGAGTCGGAAGAACTCTGGAAGCAGAGTTCACAGTAGGGACGGTGGCAGCGACAAAAGAATTCGTCTGAGCTGCTGGACTCACTGTCAAGGTTGTAGCACCCAGAGGACAAGGAAGGATATCCAGGGGATGCTAGAAGTCGAGACTGATGGTGCCTGGGTAGAGCAGGTGAAGAGGGTGGGCATGAAGCAAAAGCAGAAGGTTGGCAAGGAACACTTACATCACATCCTCCAGCCCCTTGAGGCTCGGTCTGGCATTGTCTGCTACCCTCTAGGGCACTCCGTCTCTGGGGAGGATCTGAGAGTGGTGACAGTTTTACAGAAGAGGACCTTGCATTTTGGTGGTCCAGCCTGGGGCTGTCCTGGCTCTGCACAAGCAGCCGGCTTTGCTCACCTGAAACTGTCCTATTTGCCTGTTGCCCCGTATTGAGGGCCACGGAGGCAGGGATGTGGGAGCGAGCCCGCTGGGCTGCCCATCTCCTCCTCACCACATATGGGCTGAAACCCAGTTTAGATGGGGACAGCTTCTGGGGACTGTGGGAAGTGGCGCTCTTCCAAAGCTGTTGGGAACAAGGTAGTGGGGGAAGGGGAGCCTCAGGGCCCAGGTCCAGCTCTTGTAGGACTTCCTGAAGCTTCTCTCTGAACACTGAACTGACCCGAGGTGGCCTCTCTGGGAGTTCCTCTGAATTCTGCTTGGGCCTATGGGGGTCACAGCCCACTCTGTCAGCCATGACACTCTGGCTGGGTGTCATAGGTCTCTGATCACCTCTTTCTGGACCCTCACTCTGTTCAGCCTGCTGCTTCTGGCTGCAACCCGTGTCCAAATGATCACAGAACTGTTTCACAGTCGCATTGTCCTTTTGGTCTTGGGAAGGACTAGCGTCCCTTCTAGATGCCCCAGGGCTTTTCAGCTGCTGGGAGGCCACCGAGGCATGCCGGGAGTCCTCAGCAGCGACACTGATAGCATTCTCAGAGGCAGTGGGGTGTTCTGAAGGTCCCTGAACTGCCAGCCCATGGGCAGAGGCTGCAGGTGGGACAGTCCACTCCGGGGAGTCGTCGGAGCACTCCGAAGACATCAGCTTTACTATCTTCGCCTTGGCGTTGTTGACTTGTTCTTGCAGGCTTTCGATTACTGCATTTTTCTGTGGAATAAAAGCAAGACCATCAGCAAAAGATGCTTCTAAAGGCCTTCTGCAGTGGAAAATGTGACACTGGAGGCCCTGCTTAAATCCCAGTTTTTTCTAATGTACTGGTTGGTGACCTTAAGCTTGGAGGAGGGACTTAACATTGGGTGAAATAACACCTGCCAAGTGTTTAGCACAGTCACGGGTATGTGGTTCCCAGAAAGGCAGTATGGGCTCTCCTCCCAGCTCTGGACTGTGCACTGCTGTCTGTGAGGATGAAGGGGCCCAGCCCCAAGGCTTGCTGGTAGCTGCAGCATCATCTCGTTTTCCCCAGCCCCAAGAGGGTCAGATTTCTCTGAGGAAATCAGACTGGCCTTCTCAGACTGTGCGAACCACACATGAACCTGAAGCACGTCCCTAGGGATGACCACAGAGAAAACAAATGCTTTGCCTCTTGTGAAACAGCCTGGAGAATGGGAAGGACAGGGAGATACCATTCATACCGGAACTACGTGAGCCAACGAGAATCTCAAGGCAGTTTCAACTCGTCCTTGGAAGTGGCAGGGTCTCCTGGTGTGATAGGCCTAAGGGACCAACTGGCTCTCACTAGTTCTTAAAGAAGTGCACATATGAGCATTATTGTAGCTTAACATGAAATCAAAGCAAGAATGGCAAGTGGGGTTACATCAGAGTAAAAGTCTACTGAACAGCACAGAAAACAACACAATGATGACCGATAGAACCAGAGATGTTTGCTTGTCATCAACACCTCTACAGAGGTCAATATGCAGAATATAGAAAGAACTTAAAGAACTCAACAATAAGGGTTCAAAGAGTCCAATATCAAAATGGGTGGACAGTCTAAATAGGTACTTCTCTAAAGAAAAAATACGAGTGGTCAATAAATATATGAAAAGATACTCAACATATTTATCCATAAGGGGAAATACAAAAATCAAATCACATGAGAAATACCCTTATCCAGTTAGGATGTCTATAAGTTAGAAACGCTGGTGAGGATGTGGAGAGCACAGAGCCAATCTACAAGGTTGGTGGGAATGAAATTAGTACAGCCACTTTGGAAATCAAGGCGGTGGCTTTTCAAAAACCTAAGAGTAGAATTACCCTGTGACCCAGCTGTCCCAGTCCTGAGTAGACAGAGAGGCAAAGGAGATGAAATCGGTATCGTTATCATCCTGTCCTGCTTGTTACAGCACTGACCGCAAACCGCAAAGGAGAGAACCAGCTGAGGTGCCCATCAACAGAAGAGTTAATAAAGAAAACACCACATACATCAACAGAGTATCATTCAGTTATGAAGAAGTATGACACCCTGCCATTTGTAGAAAAATGGGTGGAATTTCAAGGCATCATGTTAAGTGAAATAAACCAGACCCAGTCAAATAGTTCATGTTATTTTTCCCTTGGGTGTCAATACAAAAACAATACTGACCTAAAAGTAGAAAATGGGCTATTAGGAACTAAGAAGGAAGTGTGGGGGTCGGGGTGAAGGGAGAAGTAAGGTCGGGGAAAAGGTGCAGATGGCCATGATCAATGCAGACTGTATGCAGGCCCAGAAATATCACAGTGAGTCCCATTAATTTCCAAATTAATCTGTGATAACTTAAGAAAAGGATTAATATAGGCGCTGAAAGCAGACAGCTTGATTGAGTAGCTCTAGAATCCAGTGCAGAAGGTGAAGGAGGCTGGGGCAGTTCTGCCGTCAAGATACCGTCCTCCTGTGCAGATGTTAGTGAGTCAACAGGCTGTGCCCCAGAGGGCAGACAGATGACAGCTGCGGAAGTGTGCCTGTCCTAACTGCGTGCTGTGAGGCAGGAAGTAGACATGGCTGTGAGCTGCTGCTGGGTGTCTGGGCATGCCCAAACTCTTGCCTTAGTGGAGGGCAGCTCAGAATGTGTGCTCCCCATGCTCAAGGCAGAGCAGCAGTGAAAAGTGTCTCATGGGGGAATGGATGGGCTGAGGCAGATGAAACAGACTATGGGGGAAATGGTATGGTAAGCATTGGGCTCCAGCTGGATTTGTCTGGACAATTCAGTGCTGATCTTGTGGCTGACTTCCTTTTTAGGAGCTAATGACCAGTACTGGGACACCCGTTTATCATGCCCTAGAAACAAAAGAATGCTCTCCCCCCACCCCTCCAGTGTTTCTCTGTGTAGCTTTGGAGCCCGTCCTGGAATCTGTAGACCAGGCTGGCCTTGAACTCACGGAGATCTGCCTGCCTCTGCTTACCAAGTGCTGGAATTAAAAGTGTGCACTACCACTGCCCTGCCTGGACTTTGTCTTACAATAATAAAACTCCAGTCTGGGTCTGGGGGGGAGTGGGGTGGAAAGATGGCTTAGAGGTTAAGATTGCTCTTCCAGAGGTCCTGAGTTCAATTCCCAGCAACCACATGGTGGCTCACAACCATCTGTAATGAGATCTGGTGCCCTCTTCTGGCCTGCAGGCATACATGCCAGAACACTGTCTACATAATAAATAAATAAGTAAATCTTAAAAAAAAAAAAAGTTAAAACTCTAGTCTGCCAATGGACAGAACCTAGG
The DNA here is from genome assembly GCA_028555095.1 of Dicrostonyx torquatus. Taxonomy (NCBI): domain Eukaryota; kingdom Metazoa; phylum Chordata; class Mammalia; order Rodentia; family Cricetidae; genus Dicrostonyx; species Dicrostonyx torquatus. Next base: position 929,424 of record JAQHUG010000033.1, on the reverse strand, counting down.
CTTGCTTATCAAATGACATTGAAAAGTTGGCCAGAAATGATTCTTTTTGGTTTTGAGACAGGGTACCCCAGCTGGCCTAAAACTCACTATCTAGCCCAAGCTGGCCTCAGATTCATGGCAATTCTCCTGCTTTGATATCCCAAGTGTTAAGATTATAGGCATGCGCACCATGCCTGGTCAGAAATGACTACTTAAGGGAGGAGGGCATGGAATACAACCTTCCAATAAACTTGCAGTGGCCTGTAAGCCCCTGTCCCTGGGCAAGACCAGGAGGTGGTATTTACTGGTGCTGGCTCTCCTGTTTTCCTGATGGTTTAGTCGGCTTCCTTGCCATCAGAAGAGAAGCCAAGGCCAGTGAGAGACTGGTGGGTCAGGTGGAAGGGACTTTCAGAGGAGTTCTCCCTCCCCCTCTTGAAGAGCCGTAAATCCGCTAGTTGGTGAGGGGAGACTCACCCAGAACAGAGCCCACGAATGACAGGGGAACACTCAGGCTCCTTGTGCTATATGGGATGTGTCAGGTGGCTCTAAGGACCTCACAAGGTAACCATGGTGGTGGCTGCTCAGTAGGGACTTGGTCCCCTTCTTCCTCCCCCAGCACCCTGCAAGTTCTCATGCCAGCCTCAGCAGGCAGGAAGAAGCCGTCGCTGATGAGCCCACTCTAGGGATGAAACAGGACTTCTGTCTCCTTGTGCTTTCTTTACAAATGGCTTTGAGTATAGGAAACTCTTATGAACATCCACATGGGAAGAACGCCCTCCTCCCAGTTCACCAAACGTCTAAAGCTGGCTGACTACGGATTTAGAAACATCAATGTAAACAGTCAATTTCCCTTCTTCCACAAAAGGAAGCTAGACTGTTTTCACCGGGGCTTTGTGTTAATTAGAGGCATAATGTGAGGTCCTGCCACGAGGAGTCCAAGATCTGACCTCCTGCGGCAGCAGGTTTTTTTATTTTTTTTATTTATTTATTTTTTTTGTGGTTTTTCGAGACAGGGTTTCTCTGTAGCTTTGGAGCCTATCCCTGAACTAGCTCTTGTAGCCCAGGCTGGTCTCGAACTCACAGAGATCCGCCTGCCTCTGCCTCCCGAGTGCTGGGATTAAAGGTGTGTGCCACCACTGTCCGGCTGCGGCAGCAGCTTTTACACGGATTTTTTAAATCATTATTTTGGTCTATGGTGGGAAGCAAAATGTCAAAGGTATCCAGAAGATGGCACAGGCTCTAGGAGTCCACATCTCTAGTACCAAGATGAAAGGAAGGGTCGCCAGCACAAGGGACAGTCTGTCCACTGCTCTCGTGCACACTGGTACAAGAGAAATGCACTGTGCGAGAGGCCAAGAGAAGAGCTGATTGTGGTGGTGCATGCCTGTAATTCTAGTCCTTGGGGAACTGAGGCAGGAGGATCTCAGTTTGATGGCAACCTGGGTTACACAGACACTGTCTCAAAAACAAAAGCGAACAGAAAAGTACAAGACACAAATGAGAAGCTGGGCTGTTAAATTACGGCAACTGCAAAGGAGGTCTAATGAGCTTAGACCAAACCCTGGCTGGGCGGGTGCTGTTCCTGCATAAGGAAGGGGCAGGGGTAGCACCCAGGATGCAGAGCCAACCATCCCCTGGCTGCCCACTTCTGGTCTCTGGGACTGGCTACTGGCTCTCAGGCCTGTTCTATGGAAGATACTTGGGCATTACCAGAGCGACAGAAGCAGTGTTTTGCTGCTAATGTACTCAAGTCTGCTAAGGGCTCTTGTCCTGCAGACTCAAGGTTTCTTTTGGAAAGAGCACATTCAGCCACTGCGTGGGAAACAGAGTAGCATGGCAGAGGTACAATAAGCAGCTCAAAAAAAAAATTACCATAAGGCTAAAGAATCCGTTCCAGTCCATTTGGCTGTTCCAGTGTTAGCTGATTGTAAATGAGAACTGTCCTGCTGGGTCTAGCCAAGTTTCAGGCCTTCTGTTTATCGGGGAAAATATTTCTTTAAAAACTTTACAGAACACCAGAGGCAGGGCCACTGCCCTGCCAGGTGGAGAGAAAGCTGGCTTTAAAATAATGTCCAGAGTGTTTAATAAAGAGTGAAGAAAAGCAGAGGTTTCTCTGATGGGTAGAGAAGACCCAGAGGGGAGGGCATATTGTTGGAGGCCAGAGAAGTAGGGCCCCGTGGGTGCTGACCAGGCTTGGCCTTTCATCTGGGCACGTTTAAGTCTAAGGTTTCTCCTGCACTGTCCTCTCATGGGGATGTTCATGCCCAGGACACAGTCCTGCTATCAAAACCAAGTTTGGTTTCCCTAACAGCACTAACTCAGGCATGTTTTGCATATATATATATATATACGCACACACACATATCAAATTACATATATATATGTGTATAATTTGATTTAATTTGTGTCAAAATACTTCCTAATTCCTTCGCCTGGCCCTGGCCCTGTACTGCCTTCTTATGGAGTAGAGTCCTCAGGGTTTTCAAGTCCACATTATGCTTGTCTGGGAGACGGGCCAATTCTGGTTCAAGTACAGAATAAAGAAGGGCCAGGGCACCCAAGCTGCCTTGATGCTGTGGTGACATTCAGAGACCCTTATTCACCCCACCCCCACCTGTAGACACATCTGAGAACGCTGGGCACTGAGAAGGTTGAGTTGTCCCAGAGAGGCCCCATCATGTCGTGGGCATGAGTGTACATAAAGAATGCTCACACAGATCCTAGTCACTAGAGCTCAGGGTCTCTCTAAAGCTGTTCCCTCTGTGTGCATTTTTCTTTGTTTGTTTGTTTTTGACTCTTTCCCTAGCCAGTTGGTCCTCATCATTAGTCTTCATCCAGAGTCTTTTCTGACTATTCTGCTGGGTTCCTTTTCCTCCTTCCCCAGCCTATCACTCTCACTTATCCTGATTGCTTCTTTCCTGGTTGTCATCACAATTTCAATTTTTTTTCCCTTTCTTTGGTTCTGGAGCTAGAATCCCCATAGCTCAGACTGGCCTTGAACTCCACTGCCAGCTGAGGATGACCTTGACCTTCTCTCTTGCTTCACTTCCTGAGGACGGAACTAGAGGCAGCTGCCACCACACCCGGTTTAGTAGGCAGGGATGAAAGCCAGGCCTTGGTGTGGGCTAGATAAGCTCTCTCCTGTCAGCCACACCTCCTCTCCAGGCTTTGTCATCACAGTTTATGACTAAACGTTTACTTAATCAATATCCATTTGTTCCACTTGACTGTGAACTCCTTAAGGTCAGGAACCAAGTTTGTCTTGTTCACCAACAGGTAGCACAAAGGACTCAGTCTTTGTGCTGTGTCTGTTGCATGGGTGAGACGGATGAGGGTCCCTGGGGTGGTGGTGAGATTTTGCTGGCTTTGGGGGAAAGTGGAAGAATAACTAGGACAGAGAATGTTGGCAGAGAGAACATGCGGGGCATGAGAACATGAGGGGCCATGAGGGCATGCAGGGCCCTGAGGGCACATGGGATTGCTCCCGAGGGGTTGAAGTTCCTCACAGGGAGCCTGCTAGGCAAGGTGGGGCTTACTTCTGTGAGGAGCCTCTCCATGCAGCTCTTCTCATCCCTCAGGTGGCCGTTCTGGTCCTCATCAAACTGGCTGTGGAAGCTTTTGCTAGGGGTGCTGAAATATTTGGCCATGCGTGGGATTGTTTGGTTTTCTCCTTCAAATGCCTTGCATTGCTTCAGCTGTTAGTGAAAAGAACACATGTTATTTATTTAATCACACACCCAGAAATACTTCCCTTGCTCTTTCTCGTAAATGCCAAGGAACGACACTGTCACCAATACACATATGCACAAGCTATTTACTCCTTACAGTGCCATTTGCTCTGCAGTGTTCATGGTCAGTAACGACAGAAAACATGGAAAATGTTAAGGTGTCATGCTTTAAAAATGCCCAAGAAGAAGACAGAATATGATACAGAGCAGCCTCTCTGACGTCAAAGTGTTAAAGGAAATCAGAGCAAAGATGTGTCTCGAGCAGCGTTCTAAAGCTCCTGGTTGGGAGCTGACTAAACAAGAACATGTCTGTGTATAAAGCTGCTTCTACTAGTGTGTAGTTCCTCTCAGGCATTTTCAGTTGCTGAGGAATGATGTGTTTCCTGTTGAGAGCCCAGTTCATTGTTGGAGGCTTTCTACTTCAAATTAATGACCAAAGACCAAATAAAAACCCACAGATCTCAAACAACAACAACAACAACCAGAATGTCAGGCCTGACACCTGACCATATTTTCAACAGTGAACATGAGTAGGAGTGTGACTTTTCCACGGTCACACATTACTTTACAGCTGGAATCAGGACCACCACACTTTGGACTCTCATGTAACTGATGAAGAGACAGAAGGTTGGGTGCCCAGAAACTGTCCTTGGGGAGCACTCGGTAGAGGCATGGGCTGGTCAACTTTCATAGTGTCAAAAGTGAGCTAGAACATTCTCAGACAGAAGTCTGCTACAGAGTTGCAAGGACACTGTATCTACCTAGCAAGTGCCGAAGATGTGAATGACGGACCGCAGCAGTAGAGGCAGAGACCTCTTACCTTTGCAGTCTCAGTATCCCTACTGGAGCCATGCCGGCTCGGCTGCCAAGGACTTGTGCTCAACATAAGCACAAGGCCATGTTAGCCTTGGGCTTAGCTCCCCTAAGCTGTGGAGCCAAGGCACCATTTGACCAAAGTCCTCCAATCCCTTTTAGTTCCTTCTTTTGGAAGGTCCTGGCCCTCAAGACTTGACTCTTTGCATTTTCTGGGATATCCATAATCGATCCTCAAGGATCAAAATATTTCCTCCAAAAGACTAACAAAAATTTTTTTTCCTGGCCTCTGGGTGATGTGGATGCTATGGCACATGTCCTGGCTCCTCACATCTCTTACTAGTCTCTGAGTCCTTACACCTGGTTGACTGTTATCTCAGATGGCCAATGGAATTTCATGAATGTAATGTCAGGTTGGGGATGGAAGGATTATTCAGGTAGGCCCATTGTCATTACAAGAGTCCATATAAGAGAGGAGGAGGAGAGTCAGAGAAGATGAGGGTAAAGAGAAAGAGGAGGGATGGCCATGAAGATGCCCCTCTGCTGGGTCAGAAAAGGGAGGGAGGACTATGAGCTAAAGAAGACAGGGGACCTCTGGAACTAGAAAAGCCAAGAAATGGATTCTCCCCTTATCTGAAGAATAAAGGCAGATCTATGGATACCTTGGTTACAGTCAAATAAAACCCATTTCAGATATCTGCCCTACAGAACTGCAAGACTGGTGGTTTGAAAGAAAATGGTTCCCAAAAGGAGTGACATTATTAGGAGGTGTGGCCTTGTTGGAGGAAGTGTGTCACTGTGGGGGCAGGCATTGAGGTCTCTTTTGCTCAAGCTTCCCTCAGTGTGACTATTAGTTAACTTCCTGTTGCCTCAAGATGTAAGGATTGTTAGCTCCAGCACCATGTCTGCCTGCGCACCATCATGCTCCCTGCCCTGATGATAATGGACTAACACTCAGAAACTGTAAGTGAGCCACCCCAATTAAATGTTTCCTATAAGAGTTGCTGTGCTCACGATGTATCTTCACAGCAATAGAAACTCTAAGACAAAGACAACCCATTTGTTTGGTTTAAAGCCATTGGTGATTATTACAGCAGCCAAAGGAAACCAGTACCAGTGGGAATCCGTGAGGCATCAGGCCATGCTGTGCTTCTAGAAACCTACAGAGCTGCCCCTCTACCCTCTGACTTCTCACCTTATCTCTACTTCAAAAATAGCAGAGAGGCTGGAGAGATGGCTCAGCAGTTCAGAGCACTGACTGCTCTTCTAGAGGACCCCAGTTTGGGTCTCAGCACCCATATATTGGCTTACAACTGTAACTCCAGTTTCAGGGGATCTGGTACCTTCTTTTGGACTCTATGGGCACCAAGAATGCACATGGTGCAAAGACATACATGCAGGCACATAAAAGATTAATAAAAATAAAATTAATTTAAAAATAGCAAAGAGTGGATTGGCAAGATGGCACAGTGGGAGGGGTGCTTATCATTAGGCCTGGTGACTCCCAGGAACCCCCACAGTGAAAGGTGAGAACCAATTCTTCCTGAAAGCTGTCCCCTGACCTCCATCCGTGCATCATGGCTTACACACATATGCACACATATACACACAAATAAAAGTTTTTTTAAAAGTATTTCCCTTTACTTTTTATGATTTATTTAACTTTATTTTATGTGCATTAGTGTGAAGGTGTCAGATCCCCTGGAAATAGAGTTACAGATAGTTGTGAACTGCCATGTGGGTGCTGGGAATTGAACCCAGGTCCTCTGGAAGAGCAGTTAGTGCTCTTAACCGCTGAGCCATCTCTCCAGCCCAATAAAAGTATTTTTAAATACAATAAAATGAAAAGAGTAAAGTCTGGATATTCCTTCCTCGGAGCTCTCCCACTCTTAGGAGTTCTTTCTCACTTTCTGTCTTATTTCTTTCTACCTGCTTGCTGCATTTGTCTCAAGACTTGTTGTGGAGATGTCACGAGCTCTAGGAAGGTCTAGGGCAGCTTCCAAAGCATTCGGCACACATATCTTAATTCCTCTTATATCTGCTTCCCACCAGACTTTAAGAGGGGAAGGACCCTGTGCGTCACTGCCTGTACGCACAGCTAAGATGTGATCAGAAGACTCACAAATAAATAAATGATGTTTGTCTTTACAGTTCTCCCATCTTGTGGGCACAAGGGAAGCCTAAGTGTGTCAGGGATGCGGGGCTGAAAGAGAAAATATCCTCGGAATTTTGCCCTTCGGGATGGAATGGAAGAGTCGGGGGATGGGTCACACTCAGGTCACAAAAGCAGGGGCTGGCTGGAGGCTAGCGATGACCTCAGCGCTTGGCACAGAGACACCCAGGCATTTCCTGAGAGCTGTGTACAAGCTTCTTGGTTCCCTTGCCTACAGTCGCTTCACCCTGCTCTCCAGCGCCGCCTAGAGACCCTTCCGAGGGCAGCTCCGAAGGCTCTGGCTAGCCCAGGACTCAACTCCCTTTCAGCCATCATCCGATCCTCCCCTAGTTCCCCCTTGGACGTCTTCCCTAATGTGCTCAGCAGTCTCTCGGCCCTGGGGGCACAGTGCGAGTCTCACAGGGAGAGCCAGCTGTGCTTCTACCAAACATCTCTGAGCTCAGAGGAGAAATCAATTTAGGAACATACCTCGGTCACATTTTTCTCTAATGAAAAACGACTTAGTCCCTAAAACTATAATACTATAAAATATAGTTTAGTCTCAGAACACGGTCAGTTCGAGAGGGAAAAGCTCGAGAGAGATAGAGAAACAAAAGATGTGAGGTAAAGAGAAAGGAAGGCCAAGAAAACCAGGAGGAAAAGGGGGTGAGGCAGGGGAGGGACGGTCGCCCACACACCACATTGCGGGACTCAATAGCGGTCCTGTCCCCACTCGTACTCTGGCACAGTTGGCAACAGTAGGTAAATTCTGGAAGACATCAGTTAGTCTGTTCATCACAGCTGCAGAGGAAGGAGTCCTATGCTGAGGCTCAGGACAGAGGGTAAGAGTGCCCAGCAGAAACAATCCAGGACCATCCATTTCACAGGGCATGTTGCTCAGAAAGCCTTTCCTCCCCCTCCCCCTCTCTCCTTCTCTTGTCTCCGTTCACTATAAACTCTGCCCCTAGACCTATTCTTTATTAATTTTAAAATTTAGTCTCTTCTGTCTTTTGCTCCCTTAGTTTGCTAACTCAGTATTTTGTAGTGTCTAAAGTGCCTGTTCAGGGCTTCATTTCAATTTAGCATCGGTTTTCATCCTTATTCAATATTTTATTATCTAAGATTAGACTCCTGACTTTGTGGTTTGCTTTTGTTGATGAGAGGCAGTGTCCTTGGAATCTTGTTGACCAAGCAAAATAAATATCTTGGAACATTTCCAACTGTAGAAGAAGGCCGAACCTTCAGCCATGTGGTCTCCATTGTGCCCGCGGGTTTTCCTTAAGATTCCTTTTGCCAGGTGATGACACAGACCTTTAATCCCAGCTCTCAGGAGGCAGAGGCAGGTGGATCTCTTGTGAGATGGAGGGCAGCCTGGTCTACAGAGAGAGTTCCAGCCAGGGCTAAACAGAGAAACCCTGTCTTGAAAACCAAAAGACCAAAACCAAACCAAAATAACAACATCAAAAAAAACCCTGTCCTGATTGTATACCTTTACACAGAAGGAGCTACAGTCTCCTGGTATAAAAATATATTTTATTGATCACAACTGACTGCCTTCACAACGGACATTGCATATATTCAGGTATTCAAGGCAGAAAGAAGATAAAAGGGATATGCCAACCATGTTTATCTGTATTTACTTATTTCTTTTTAGGAAGGTAGGAACTTTCTCAGACACCCTCCAGGAAACCTCTAGCGTTTCAAATGGTGTTCTGGGGATACCTCTAGCCAGATGGGAGGCTGGCAAGGCAAATGCTTAGTTCTTTCATAGGTAAATAAGAAAGGAAAGGAATGGCGAAAAAGGCTAGGCCACCCCAAAGTTTCTCCTCACTTCTCATAGGGAGGAGGGGCCAAAACAATGAGCCCCTTTTT
>JAQHUG010000033.1:863559-909824 GCA_028555095.1 Dicrostonyx torquatus | reverse complement strand
TTGAGATTCTCTCTTCCATCTCTTGTATTCTGCTGTTCATGCTTGTGTTTGTGGTGCCTGATTGTTTTCTCATGATTTCTCTTTCTATAATTCCCTCGGCTTGTGCTTTCTTTATTGTCTTTATTTCAGTTTTCAAGTCTTGAATAGTTTCTTTCATATGTTTGATTGTATTTTCTTGGTGCCAGTGGATCCAAGGCTCAGATGGTTGTTCCTTGTGGTATAGTCAGTGCCGTGGTTCTAGTTACCCCATTGGTCACTTTAAGTTCCTGGAGGCTGCTCAGCACTCCCAGGGTTTGCTCTGCCCCATGGTGTTTGCTGTCTCAGGCCTGCTCTGTTCTAGGTTGCCAGTTCAGACCTGTTTCTGTAAATGTCCCTGGTCTGCATCTGCTCCTGCAGAGGTTCCTCGCTTGGGGTTGGTTCTGCAAACGTCTCTGGCTCTGATCTACTCCCTCAGAGGTCCCAGACTCATGCCTGGACCTGCAGAGTTTCTAGTTCCTGCCTCATCTCTCAGAGGTCCCAGACTGATTCGCAGACCAGCAAAGGTCCTGGCTCAGGTCTAGTTCCTCGGAGGTCCCAGACTCATGACAGACTTGCAGGGGTCCTGGCTCAGCTCTATTCCCCCCGATGGTCTCAGATTCACACCTGGACCCCTGCAGTGGTCTCTGGCTCTGGTCCACTTGCTCAGCAGTTGCTCCCCTGTACGTGCTCCTGTGGAGTTCGCTGTCTCAGGTCTGCTCCAGCCCAGGTTGCTGGCTCAGTCCTGCCCTGCAAATGTCCCTGGTCTGGATCTGCTCCTGCTCCCATAAAGCTTGCCATTTCAGGCCCATTCAGGCCTATGTCGCTGGCTCAGTTCCCTCCTGTGGAGCTTGCCTCCTCAGGCCTTTTTCAGCTTAGGTCGCTGGCCCCAAGAGCTCTTTTTTTAAAAATATATTTATGTATTGTGTTATATGTGCATGTTCATACACTCAGAGTTCAAAGGCCAGCTTGTGGAAGTTGATTCTCTCCTTCTATCACATGGGTTTTAGAGATCAAATTCAGATCACCAAACTTGGCATCAAGTGCCTTTAGTTACTAAGCCTTCTCGACACCTGGGCTCTTCATTTCTGCAGAGTCAAAATCCCACTATCATCTGTCCAAGCAGCCACAGGGATCCCTTTTCCATATTAAGCAGTTGCTGTCATCACTACGTCAAGGCTCCTCACATCTCTCTCCTCTGCAAGAGTCCTATAAGCAGGTTCCTGACATGTTCATTTCCCTCTTGCACTGCGCTAAGGCTCAGCATGAGTGGCAGAGACAGGTGCTCGTCTTGGACTCTTTTCTTTTATGTAGCAAGAATGTTTTCATGACAATAAATCTTAAACTGTTTATGACAATTTAATAAAAAGATGTATAACACTGTTTTGATTTTTTTATATTTAGTTCTTTATATGTTCTAGCTAACTATCTCATTCGTAAAGTGTTTTCCATTCTGTAGGGTTCTGCTTTGTCCAAATGATAGTGTCCTTTCTGTACAGAAGTTTTTAGTTTCACAAAGTCCCATTTATTAATTGTTAGTCTTAATGCCTATGCTGTTTATTCAGAAAGCCTTTACCTGTGCCAGTGTGTTCAAGCCTATTCCCACTTTTTTTTTCTACAACGTTCAGGGTAATTGTTCTAATGTTGAGGTCTTTGATCTATTTGGAGTTCTGTTTTCTACAGGGTGATGGATGTGGTAGAGCCATGTTCTTGACAACCACCAAAAGAAAGAAGCAAGCTAGTTATAAAGTTCGCAAGAGCAAGATAAACTTTGCTTAATCAAATTGCTCACAAGAGAAACTAGTGCTAGCAATTAGGGGAAAAGACACACTTTGTACGGAGGAGCACAGATCAAGAGTCAGTCCTCACCATATAAGGTCAAGTGAGAAGACAGTGGGAGAGAGCATCTCATCCAAGTACGGAAATAAAAGTACGTATTCAAAGGTTGGGATGCAGCTAGCGGTAGATTCACTGACTAGTGTGGGTGGCTCGGTGCTCCACCCCCAACACTACACAACAAACAAGCGGCAATATACTTTTTGGAAATACAGTCAAAATAAAGTCATCTTCAGTCCTATGAAGCTGAAAGAGTTCAGCACTTCTACACTCACACTATAAAGTTTTTAATCCTTCAGATCAAAAGGGATGATACCAAATAAAAATGAAGATATAAGGCTGAGTATGGTTATATACTTCTTTAATTCCAGCACTTGGGAGGCAGAGGCAGGTGGATCACTGTGAGTGGAGGGCCAATCAGGGCTACATAGTGAGACCTCATCTCAAAAAACACAAAAAAATGTGCACAAGATATTAAGAGCACTGGAAATGCCAACTATGTAGGAAAATATGTGATTTATTTTCCTAAATACCTTTATGAGATAATTGTTTAATAAAAATTGTGACAACTGAGTGGGACTTATAGTACGTGTAAAAATGAAAGCAATAGTACACAGATTGGGATGAAGAAAAGGAAGTGCACAGATGCGTGGTGAGAAGTGCGCAGCTGCGTGGTGAGAAGTGCACAGCAATAGCACACAGATTGGGATGAAGAATGGGAAGTGCACAGATGCGTGGTGAGAAGTGCACAGCAATTTTACCATCGTCTACAAAGCTCTCTAGAAACCAAAGTGGAAGGAATTGCTCCCAGCTCATTCTACAACATCAGGATTACCCTGGTACTCAAAATAGCTAAATTAATGCACTATAAGAAAAGAAAACTGCAAAGCAATAGCCTCTAAAAGTCCAAGTGTGCAAATCCAAACAAAATTTTTATAAAGAGGAATTCTACCAAACACAAAGCATATAACAGCACATGACCAACTTAAGTTTTCCAGGAATACAAGTTTGTTTGGGCATGCTACAATCATTTTAACACAATCCATCATATGAGCAGATCAGACAAGAAAATAATATGACAATTTCAATAGACAAGGAAATTTGTTAGACAAAACCCAACACCAATATTGATAGAAATTATCAGGAACATAAGGGGAGAAACAAAAAGCCTTCCACAACAGGAAAAACAGAGTCTATGAAACTGCAGCCAACACCCATGCTTTTGTTTGTTCTTTAAAATGTTGTTATCAGTATACATTAATTATACATGATAATGCAACTCATTATGACATCCTCATGCATCCACATGATGATTCTTTTTGTTGTTTGTTTTGTTTTGTTTTTGAGACAGGGTCTTGCTTTGGCTGGCCTCAAACTCACCAAATTCCTGCCTCTGATCCCCAAGTGCTAGGACTACTGGGATAAGCCACACACCCAATCCATGCTTAGTATGGAAGGGCTTCCCCATATGACAAGAATAATTGAAGGGAGCCAGAAAGAGGGCTCATCCTTTAAGAGCGCCAGCAGAGGCTCTGTTTCCAGTGTCCATATGGAGCTTCACAAAGATCTATAACTCCAGTCCCAAGGGATCTGATGCCTTCTGCTGGCTCCCTTGGGCACTGCATGCACATGGTGCACAGATATACATGTGGTCAAGACACACATATTTATATAAAATAACAATTGAAGGATATTTTACTCTTGTCACTTCAGTTTGAAGTTGTATCTATGTTTTTTCCAGTTTGATCTGAAAAGAGCTCTTTACTCACAGGTGACAATACAGAGAATCTAATGGAGTCTATTAAAAAGTTGCTAGAAGAGCTGGGCGGTGGTGGTAGTACACGACTTTAATCCCGGCACTCTGGAGACAGAGGCAGGCAGATCTCTGTGAGTTCGAGGCCAGCCTGGTCTTCACAGTGAGTTCCAAGACAGACTCCAAAGCTACAGAGAAACCCTGTCTTGAAAAACCAAAGTAAAAATAAAATTAAATTAAAAAAGAAGTTGCTACAAGTCTGCACATGCTAAAATGACTGTAGTCTGGCATTTTGGAAGCTGAGACAGGAAGACCAGCATGAATCTGAGGCCAGCCTAGACGACAGAGGTCAGCTTGGACTATATTATGAGACTGTCTTAAAAACGAAACTGCTAGAACTCTTATGGAATTTAGCAAGGTTGAAACATACAAGGTCAGCACCAAAACCCACCTGTCTGTCTGCGTCTGAGCAAAAATCAATATACAAGTATAGTTTACAAAACAATACAACCTGCAACATAGAACAACTTAAACAGTAATAAATATGGAAAAATACGTGAAAGCTCTATACTGAGAAATACATAATATTGCTGAGATAAATTAATAAAAACCTAAATAGATGAAGACATGTACAGTGGTTATAGATTAAAAATCAACATTGTTAAGGAATCAATGCTCAACAGTTTAATCTTAGAGTCAAAACATTCCCAGTCATAATCCTAAAAAGATTTTTGTGCAGATTGGCAAACCAATTTAAAAACTTGTTTGAGAGCTGGTGAAATGGCTTGTCAACAAGCCTGACATCCTAAGCTGATTCCCAGGTCCCAAACGGTGAAAGAAGAGAACCATCCATATGCTGTGGCAAGAGTGCCCATTCTGTCACACACACACACACACACACACACACACACACACACTAAAAAAAAAACTTCTAAAATTTTTAGAAGTAAATTCAGGAGAAAAAATAAAACTTTTGATGACACTGATTAAGCAAATATTTCTTATATTTAATAACCAAAGTCTGAGCTACAAAGAATAAATTAGCACATATCTGTAATTCCAGTGCTCAGAAAGCAGAGGCAGGCAGATCTCTACAGTGAGTTACACACATAGTGGAACTCACATAGTTCCAGGCAAGCTAGGGCTACCCAGTGAGACCTCGCCTCAAAAACAAAAACAAAAACAAACAAACAAACAAAAAACAAAAACGTGCAAAACAAAGTTAAATACACACTGGCCAATGTGCTCCAACCATTCTCCTCTCAGGTGTTGAGCAAAGAAAATGGAAGAGGGTTATCTATGTAAATATGAGTACGAATGCTCACGCCATCTTTATCTGTATTAGTCCCAAACTGGAAACAACCCAAACTCCATCAGTTGGCAAACAATAAACTACTGCTGTACACAGCAATGTGGATGAGTAGTTATATTCAAAATAATTACATGAATAAAATAAACCAGACTAAATAGGAGTACCCACTGCATGGTTCACAGTAGGCAGTCTTCCCACTGAAATATGTCACCATATTTTATCTTCATTTATTTATTTTTGAGATAGGATCTCATGTGTCTTTACAATGTGGCTAAGGATGACTTTGAACTTTTGTTTCTCTTCAATGATTTGTTTTCAGGTGCTAGAGAGGTGGCTCAGTGGTAGTACTTGCAGAGGATACAGATTTGGTTCCCAGCACACATGTGGTAGCTCACAGCCATCTGTAACTCCAGTTCTACAGGATCTGATGCCCGATTCTTACCTCCTTGGTCACAGGCACACACATGGTGCACATACATACGTGTAGGCAAATCACTCACACACATTAAATAAATATATATACTTTGTTTTTTAAAAAGAAAGATTTATTTTTAGTTTTAAATTAAACACATGTGTGCACTTTTGTGTAGGTATGTGCGCATGCCCAACATGGGTGCTGAGAACCCAACTGCGTTAACTGTCCAGCTATCTCTCCAGCCCTGGAAAGGGAAAACTAATCTTTAATGACAGAAAGCAAAACAGTGGTGTCCTCGGGATAGGGAGGGACAATGTGACAATGTAACAATGTGACAAATGTGACAATGTGACGATGTAACAAAGGGCAGAGGTTGTTGAGCATCTGGGGATGGTGGAGTTTGCTGGATCACGTTTCATGGCTTGACATAATACCACCTTTTTATTCAGGAGAGAGAGCTAATACAGTCCCTCACTACCACAAATAATGCAGTCGCGTTTCCTGAGTGTGTGGAAATCTCAGGGGTCAGCTTACTCTAAGTGTGTGAGCCTCTCTCTGGGAAAACCACCTTCTGATCATGGTGTTCCCCTGCCAGGTAAGTATCTTGTCACACTTTTAGTATTGTGTTGTAAATAGTAGCGGATTGTGTTCCCGGCACCCGGCTCCCAGCCCCCAGCTGCCTGCCTGCTCAGCCGCTGGTTGCTTGTACCCGAAATAACCACATGAGAACTGTATTCATTTAAATACTGCCTGGCCCATTATCACTAGCCTCTTCTTGGCTAGCCCTCACATCATAAACTAACCCATTCCTAATAATCTGTGTGTCACCACGAGGTGGTGACTTACCAGAAAAGTCTAACCTGCATCCATCTCTGGCGGGGGCATCATGGAGTCTCTCTCACTTCCTTTCTCTCTCACCGCCTTCGGTTCTGTCTACCCTGCCCACCTAAGGGCTGTGTCCTATCTTACAGGCCAGGCATCCTCTTTATTTAACCAAAGCACAGAAATACAGAAGAACCCTCCTACATTATTGTATTCCTTGTGTGTCAGTTCTGCCTAAAAAAACAACTAGTTTTGAAAAACCGTACCAAGAGGGGTGAGCTCTGTCCTTTTAGCCAACTTTCTGCATCTGTGTGCTTACTCACAGCAAAACTTTTGCTAAGTAGCCACCATGATTCAATAATGTTTGGTTTTTAACATCCCATAATTACAGAGAAGTAGTCTGGCGGAATTATATATAAGGTCTGGGGAGTCTCTAGTCAAAAAGGCTTATGGTCTGGGCAGTCATATCAGGGAATCTGATAAAATGGAGGAGTGTGGTTATAATAAATGCTGGATGTCAGGGACATGCGGGTGACCGAGCTGCTGCATGGCTTGCACAGTCAATTCTACCTGCTGAGTCCCTTTTCCTGCTCACTGCTTTAGCTATGCCCTTCTCAGGGCAGAAAATTGCCTGCATGGAAAAGACCTGCGCCCTGGGGAGAGGAATCATTCTGCTTCTTGCTCTAGCTTTTCTACACCCCCTCTTTCACTTACAGCTCCCATCTGTGCCAAGAGCCAGTCTCTCTGGGCACCTTGTTTTCACTCCCACTGTGCCAGGTACTGCCAGCTCACAGGTCCCCATGGAGCCTAGTGTTAAAGCAGCCCATGTTCCCAGGTCTAGTTCCTGGCTGCGCTCACTCTCAGTCCTAGACGTCTGGGGCTTTTCGGAGCCACATCACTCTAAGGATTGAAGTGAGGAGCAAGAATTCCAGCCATCCTATAGTTATCCCAGAGATCTGCACTAACTTCCCCAGCTCTGAGCTTCTGTGGAGCCCCTGCTGCCACCCAGCATTGGGTACCGGCTGCAAACTCACCACTCTCTTGTCGGGGACCCTCTGGGTGAACACCTTGTAGAGTCGCCAGCTCTTTCCCAGAATAGGGCCGAACACAAGGGATGTCCCGATGCACAGCATGGACAGTCTCATCTGAGAGCAAACAAGGACAGAAGCAAGAGTCACAGTGGAACCTTCCTCCGTCTTCAACATCTCAGGTCCACAGAGGACATGGGGTAGAAAGTGGGGCCTCACTGAATGTGCCCATAACATGGATACATAGCTATAACACAGATACATAGCTATAACACAGATACGTAGCTATAACATGGATACATAGCTGTAACACAGATACATAACTATAGCATGGACACATAACTATAACATGATGTGTAACTATAACACGGATACATAACTATAACATGGATACATATCTACCACTCACAGAAAGAGCCAAGATCATGAAATGTTATCAAAATCTAACATGGTGTCCGAAACAAAACTTCAAAATGTCACCTACCTGAACGAGTGCTTCCATTGAATTCCCCACAGAAGCATCTTGAATCCCAAAAAGATAAGCGCTACTGTAAGTCAGACAGCTGCCCAGTAAGGTCACAATGTTCAGATTGGGGCTGGACATCTTCACAATCCTAGTGGAAATAGGAAGAGCAGCATAGCTGTGACCCATTGCACCCGTGTCGAAGGCATGCCAGAGTAATGCTTCTGAGGACAATCCCCGCTGCAGCCCCAGTCACTGAGGAGAAGCCACTGTGCACCCTCCAAGAAACTTACAGTTTATTTACATGCATTTAAAAATAACCAAACTCTGGTTTGCTTTATTTTTTTATGTTTTGAGATAGGACCTACTGTAGCCCAGGCTGACCTTGAACCTGCTATGACACCCTTGAACTCTCTTGCCTCTATCCTGTGCTGGAATTGCAGGCATGTGTCAATATGTCTAATGAAAAAAATAACTTATATACTGGACATCATGGTGCATGTCTTTGATTCCAGGACTTGGGAAGGAGAAGCAGGCAGATCCCTGTGATTTCAAGACCAGCCTGGTCTGCAAAGCAAGTTTCAGGACAGTTAGGGCTGTTATACAGAGAAATCCTGTCTCAAAACAAACAAATGAAACACCAAAAATGACTTGAAAGTTTTATTTTATATAGATGAATGCTTTATCTACATGTATGTATGTATGTATAAATGTATGTATGTATGTATGTATGTATGTATGTATGTATGTATGTATGTGTATTGTGTGTGTACCTCATGCCCATGGAGAACAAAGAAAGGCATCTGATTCCTCAGAACTGGCGCTATGGAGAGTTGTGAGCCGACCATGTAAGTGCTGGAAACTGAACCCCAGTCCTCTGCAATAGCAACAAGTGCTCGGAACTGCTGAGCCTTCTCCGCAGCCCTCCTGGCTTTTATCTCTTGCTTTTTATAACTGGGACTTTGAAAGGAAGGCTGACCATCAGCACATAAATGATACCAGAGAAGGGTGAGGGCTTGGTTGGTGAAGTTGAGGCTGTTAAGGGACAGGCCAGTGTATATAAGCTGCAGCAGGGACACAGGGGGACAGTGCAGGGCTTGCAGACCTGAGCTATAAGGGAGACTACAGTTTACAGAGGGGTCTGGGTTTCTTCACATACACTAATTGCTAGATGCACACATTTCTTTTCTTTCCTTACTTGACTGAAACAAGAGGCTGCTGAGATCAAAGGCAGGGATTAAGTTAGGGTCATTTTTAGGAGTGGGCAAAACGAAGTCAGTGGGTGGATAGAGACTACAGGGGAATGCAGATAAATAGGGTCCTAGACAAAGTCGGGACTGGCAGAGGCTCAGGCTTATTCTGTGGATCACTGATGTCTGAACTTCTGTAAAACCAGGGCTGGAGACCCTTTTCCATTGCCTCTCACAAGCTCCTACACATAAGCCATGACCGTGATGGTGGCCTTCTCACAGCTTGCCTGCCAGACCTCATAGCCAAACATCTGTTTGTCTACATCACCGACGAATAGCTTTGCAGCCCTGCTCTGCTCGGCACCTACTTTGTTTGAACGCCCTAATTTGGTCTCCTTTGCACAATCCAGTATGTCACGGATCCTAATTTGGAACTCTCCCCCTTTTTGACTTAGTGAAGAGGAGTCCAGTCTAGTTATTTTTGAGGAAATAGGCATTCTCTAGTGTTCACGTCTCAAGTCCTGGTATAAACCCCTTGTCCAGATAAACATGCCATGGACCCAGACGTGTGTTTTTTTGGTATTTTTTCTTGAGAAGTTTTACTGAGGGTATCTCATAAAAGCATGAATAGGAGATGATTAACCTGTTTAGTTTGGCTGAGTGAACAAACACCTGTGAAGCCAAATAAATCTCAATCAGCTCCAATTCAGTAGGTAATGACTTGTCTGGGACTGTCTTTGCTGCGTTGGGAGGTACGCAGCCACCATGTCATTTTAATTTTCTATTGAACTAAATGATGAAGTCTACAAAAGCTGAATGTCTTCCCTCATCTACAAACATGCAGAAAATTTCATAATGCCAGGAGAGTTGGGCCTCATGAGACCCCATGTAACTTCCTGAGCCTAACTTGAGTTTGATGAGGCCCAGTGTAACTTCCTAAGTCTAACTTGAGTTTGATGAGGCCCAGTGTAACTTCCGGAGCCTAACTTGAGTTTGGAGAGGAGTGATTCAGCACAGCCTGAAACTAGGCCCACCTCTGCCCAGCCACCACTGACATGGCAAGCTATTATTGGCCCTTATTACTCACTCCACCTCACCCCACCCCAAGACTACCACTACCACAGCCCTATATAAGTTCCTGCCCTGATGAAATAAAGTGAGATCCTGGACCAGCTCTGCCTCAGCCCTCTCTATCTGCTGGAGAACCTGGCACAGATTTAAATATTACATACTAATTATGATGACATGACTTGTGTTAAAAGTCTAGACTAGGTGACTAGCAGTTGGAAAATAAGGTGTTGGGGTGTGTGTGTATGCGTTAAGGATTATATAACAATCTTTTTTTCTTTTCTTCTACATTTATTGACTAGAAACGGAGGCAAGGACTTTCTCAATTTTTCTGTTCTCCAGTAGACTCAAGACATGTAAATAAACATCTGTAGGTCCTGGTTAATCCTGTATTGTCACTCTCATGGTCTAGTAGACCCAGGAGCTTGTAGCATTCACTGCTCAAACACTGGCCTCTGAGCTAGGGGACTTTGAGTTGCTGAATTTGGAAACATGGTTCAAGGTTGTATCTGGGATATGTCTGGGCAAGCCATGGCTAGGCTAGAAGGAAACTTCCCTTCAAACACCACAGGGCGTACTTTAAAAGACGCATCATGAGTTGATGCAAAGGCTGACACTGAATAGCTTGATTCTGTTTAACTTTATGTGCATGGATGTTTTGCCTGTATGTATGTCTGTGCACCAGTTGTATGTCCAGTGCACTCAGAAGACAGGAACAGGCGTCAGATTCCCTGGAACTGGAGTTACAGACAGTGGTGAACCGTGTGGGTGCTGGGAGTTGAACCCGGGGCCTCTGGACTGCAGTGAGCAGTATATGCTCTTAACCACTGAGCTGTCTCTCCAGTCCCTATCATTGAGCTCCGTCACAGCTAGAGCAAATACAGGAGTCATTCACAGCTCAGCAGTGAAAAAATATTTCATTTCTGAGAATCTGTTGAGTTTTTCGTTCAATCTGCTGCTTTTGATCATATTATGTTACAATAAGATTATAAATCTGTGTCATGCGAAACTCCAGCTTTATTATGTGATCTGGTGTCATGCCACAGATCTGATCTGCTGTTGTTCTGCCCATTTCTAAGATCTGAGTTCATCAATCCAAATTCTGCACACCTCATGCTAACACTATAGCGTGACCTCTAACCACTTGCGCTTCATGCCTGCGCTGTCCTGTGGCTTCATCCCACCTGGGCCTCCTCAGAGGACCATCCAGAGAGGTCAGTGTAACCTTTCAGCTTCCTGGGCTCTACAGCCACTTGTCAGAATGATTTCATTTTATTTTGCCTCAGGGTCTCTGGGTCCTTTGTCTCATCATTTGAAAGAGTCCCACTTTCAGGAATTTGAAACATAAATATACTCCCCCCACCCCACCCTCATTAAGATAGGGTCTCACTGTGTGTCCCTGACTGCTCCGGAACTTGCTAACGATTCCAGGCTGACACTGAACTCACAAAGACCCACCTGCCTCTGCCTCTGCCTCTGCCTGGAATCAAAGGTGTTTAACACCTCACCTGGCGCTCTCTCTCTCTCTCTCTCTCTCTCTCTCTCTCTCTCTCTCTCAACCACAGTCCATTCAGAATTTAACTCCTTGTCTTCTCCCATAAATTGTTTATCTGCCATTGTTCTTGGTTCAGCACGCGAACTCCATTCTGTTTGCTTGGATCAAAAACCTTGGAGTCATTGCTGACTCTTGCTTACCTCCCACATTCAATCTGTCTTGAAGTCTTATTGGTCCCATTCTTGAAATACAACCCAGCTACTTCTCACTACCTCTACTGCCACCAACTGATCAAAGTCTTCCTTGCAACAGCCTCCTAACTGCTCTCCCAGCTTCTATCCAGGAACTTCCTTCTCAGTCGCTGGAAACCAGAGGGGATCATGAGCTGGCTTAATGCCCTTGTGTTAGACAAAGAGGGCACATGTTGGGGAATAGAAGTGGCTTCCAGGTGGCTCTGTGGACGTTCATGGAACGACTGAGACTTCCCTGCTGGTACTGCACACAAAAAGATCAGAGTTATTTTAGGGCTGTGAGCGCTGTGGATTTCTGCAGACGATGGGTTTTGACCAGACTAAGTCCTCACTGACAAGTCTAGCTGTGTGGGTGAGCCTCTCCCGGGCTTCCCTCCCAGCATGGTGCTGAAAGAAGCCCGGAAATAAATGAGAGATATTAACAGGGTGTCTGTGCAGCTCTGTGCTCTCCCACCCTCGGTTTCTAGGGAACCACAGCATCTGTGGCAGGATTCATTCACATACGCGCGTGCACATGTAGGTTCACTGTCTCCAGTGAGATCAGGCTCCTCCAAAGGTTCCCTTCCATTGGCCAAATCCTTCCTGGAGAATTCTCCTAGGAAATGCTTTTGTCTAACCCATCTCCCAGGTCACGTGGCCAGGAGGGCCCCGAGGGCCCAGCTGACCTCATCTTGATGACCACACATCCCACCTCTCAGCTGACTTTAGTGACAGAAGCGAACAACACGCGTTGCTCTCCCAGATTTCAGACAACCCGCTGAGCTTGGATGGCCTTGCTGCTTGCAGCTGGCATGGAAGCCTGACTCTTTTATATCTTGGAGCCCCAAGTGCTGGGTGGGCCTGGGCTCTCTAATCTCGCTTGCTTTTCAAAGCAAACTCAGTGCGTGTACAGCTTTGTCTAATCCAAAGAGCAAAATTCCCAACCAGCAACCTGTCATTTGGACTTACAGTCACTGATGCTGTAAAGGACCTGGAAGCAGAAGCTAGCAGCAGTGGGACCTGATGAAACCCAGGGTCCCTTCCAGCTCTTCCCTTTAGCCACAGAATCTTCTGCCGCTAGCTTATCAGCAAGCCGGTCACGTGCATTTTCTGCCTCAATTCCTTAGCATGTAAGAGCAGACTGACCTGGTTTACAGCCCAATCAACTGATCATCCAAATAAAAGCTTTGCTTATTAAGTACTAAGGAAAACTTGCCAAGTGTCCTGGCTCCAGATTCTCCTTTAGCCGATGGCCTCAGTGTTCTTGGCTTTGCTCGTCTTCTCATTAATGGTCATTTTGTGTCAAACATTAATGCCTGAATAGGAACCTATCACAGCATTAAGAAAATGGAGATGGCAACGCAGACTAGCTAAAAATCTCTGCCCTCAACTCATGAGGCTGTTTCCTCGGGGGTTTAGCTTCTCAGGACGAAGATAGTTTTCTGATTCCTCTTTTAAGACAGAATAAAAGCTGCATGTAACACTAACAGTCCTTTCCTCAGCATCCAGGGCTACCTAACACACACATATGAGAACATACAGTTGAAAATTTCAAATTACATTTATTTACATGTGTCTTAACACCTGTGTATCATGGCATGCACATAGAGTTCAGAGGACAACTCACAGTTGTTGGTTTTCCCTTCCACTGTGTGAGTCTTGGGGACCAAGCTCAGAGAGTCTGGCACCGTGTGGCAAGCACCTTTCACTATATATATATATATATATATATATATATAGAGTATTGAAAATACATATAGACTTATAGTACACATATTTCAGAATTCATAGCTTTCCTGGGCTATAAACACAAGTGAGTCTCAATTCAAAACTGCATCCTCACATCCATTTTAAAAGCTGGAATATGGAAATTTAGATTTCCACTTCACAGCAAATGTCCATTACCTTGTTGTACCAGCTCAGCTGTAGGACAGTAGTGGAAGGCCCATTGAAGACACACTGCTGGGGAGGAGAAGCAAAAGCCACAGGGCGCACTTCGAAAGGAAGCCTGCTTTCTCTTTAGGAGTTTTATGGTAACATTTGGTATCTATTTAAAAAAAAATCAACTCCCAAATGTGTATTTCCATGTCTCACACACAACTGTACAACATTTTAAATGTACTTTTAAACAAGAAGGGACAATAGACACACAGAAGAAAATCCCATTTTCCCCAAGCTCTCTCACCCGAGGGTCCCAGTTCTACGCTTGTTGTGATTGATTGTTCAGGCTGCGATTTCAACTTCCGTTCTCCCTCCCACTGCACCACTGCAGCTGTAGGAAAGGCCTCCAGCAATTTCTAGCAAGACTCTTGTAGCTCTTCCAAAAGAAAAAAAAAACAAAACAAAAAACAAAAAACCAAACAAAGCCAGCCCAGGCACCCTGTTTCTAAGCAGGACAAAAAGCAGGAGCACAATTGGCCTTAGAAGCATCCAATCGCAGAGTGCCAGCCCCAGGTGGCTGTAAATCCGTCTTTGCTCCTTGTTCCTCTCTTTTCAGTCTTCAGGTTTATTCTGTCGGGAGAATGTTGGGCCATGGTGTGCATGAGGCTCTGGGAGGAACGCTGAATACATGAATGTAAGCAAGAATGGTTCTCTACTGGGCCAGAATCTCGGAATCCATGACCCAGGGGCTGAGTTTGGCCCAGCTTTCTACCGATGAGCACCTTCTATGGGGTCTCTCAGTAGTACCTCATTAAATGTCTGCTTAAATATATATAATATATATTTTCTGAGGCAGGGCTTCTCTGTAGCTTTGGAGTCTATTCTGGAACTATTTCTTCTAGACCAGGCTGCCATCGAACTCAGACGCCTGCTTCTGCCTCCCTAGTACTAGGATTGAAGGCATGTGCCACAACCGCCCAGCCTGTTAAATTAATTCTATCATTAGATTTAGAGTGTTAGGAGTTCAGGCCTTAGAAAAATAAGAAAGAAGAGAACCACGAAAGATCTGTTGCTCCCTGTTGTCTTGTCCCCACCAGCTGTCCAGGGCAGGACTGGAGTCCCAAGGCCCTGAGACTCACACCCTCTCCTGTCTCTCATTTTACGATGAAAGGACTGGGGACAGTGTGGCCACAACTGACCTGCACACCCTCTTTAATTCTGGGATTCTCTAGCATTCTTTCACTTTTCTGGACTGATCATAGTTGCCTGGGACTCTGTTCTTTCTCAGAGGCCTTTCTGACACTGGCTGCTAACACCCTGTAATAGTGCTAGTAGACCGTGGGTTTGCACCTGGCTCCCCAAAGGCCCCGTTTGGCTGACAGCGTCAGCAATAGCAGACACAGAGGACCACTGCTCTCCCTGTGGTACACACAGCCTTCAGTGCTCTTCACAGGAATTGTGTCTTCAGATCCCATTGCTGGCTCAGGCCTAGGACTCTGGCTGATTTCCCGTTATACTTCCTGGTTTTACCCACTGGCTGGAATCCAGTCTGAATTCCTGCTGCAGCTGGCTTTGGGCTCTTGCCATTGTCTAGTGTCTCTAAGCTTTGGCTCCAGCGATGGCTTGGCAGCTTTATCTCTGCACTATGACAGACAGAAATTATGCATTCTTTCCTATAATCTAATGAAAAAGGAACAACTAATTGTGTGTATGTGTTGTGTGTGATGTGTGCATATATCTGTGCATGCACACTCATGTCTACAGGTATGGGTACACACATGGAAGTCAGAGGACAACCCCAAGCGTCCATCTTCTCTCTCTACCTTGTTTGAGTCATGATCTTTTGGTTGTTGGCTGCTTTGGACCGTGGGCCTTTGGGGATTGTCCTGACTCAACCTTCCATCTTGCCATAAGAGTCCTAGAAGTACAGCCGTGAGAACTACCATGCTCAGCTTTACATGAGTTCTGCAGAGTCAAACTCAGGTCCTCGAATGTGTGTGGCAAGTGCTCCAGCTCCCGATTCTCCTCTCAAGCTCCCAACTTATTTCATTGATATTTTTGACACTATTATAAATGACATTGTTGTCTGGATTTCTTTTTCAGACAGTATATTGTCAATGTCTCCAGTTTTTTGAGTATCACAAATCAGGCTACTATAAATATTTATATATAAGTTTTGGGTAAACATATGTTTCCATTTCTCTAGGGTAAATACCCAGTAATACAATGACTAAGTCACACAGTATGTGTTTAATTTTTCTAAGAAATTATCAAAATGTCATGCAGAGATGCATGAGAGATTTAGTTTTTCCATATGTTTGCTAACATTTAGTATTGGTGTATGTATGTGTGTGATATGTATCGGCCTTTAGGAGTAGAAGCCTCAGGGTTGGGGCTGGAGAGATAGCTCAGTGGTTAAGAGCACTGACTGTTCCTCCAGAGGATCCAGGTCCCAGTCTCTGTGGTGATACTTTGTTTGTGTTTTAACAAATAAAGCTTGCCTGAAGATCAGAGTGCAGAGCTAAGCCACTAGAGGTGGGGCAGTGGTGACCCACACCTTTAATCCCAGGACTCGGAAAGACAGAGGCAGAGGGATCTCTGTGAGTTCAAGGCCACCCTGAGTTATACTAGATTAATCTAGTTTCAAAGAGAAACAGAGTCAGCTGGTGGTGGCTCACACTTTTAATCCCAGCACTAGAGAGGTGGAGACAGGAGTGGTATGGTTGGGTGGAGAGAGGAGTATAAGGTGGGAGGAGACAGGAGCTCAGTGCAGTCTGAAGTTTGGTGGAAACAGCTGCAATCTGAGGATGGAGTCTGAGGTCAGTCTGAAGTAGTCTGAGGACAGGATTGTCCTTTTGGTCTGAGCATTGATAGAGGTAAAAGGTCTCTCTAGTGACTGACCACTCTGCTTCTCTGATCTCTCAGCTTTCATCCCCGAATATCTGACTCTGGGTTTTTATTATTAAGAATACTTAGAATGCATGCTACAAGTCTCAGTACCCACATGGTGGCTCACAGCAGTTACTGCAGGTCTCTGAGGGTACCATATGCATGTGGCACACAGACATACAGGCAAAGCACCCATTGATTTAAAAAAATGAATAAATCTTTAAAAAATGAATAGAAGCCTTGGATTCCATTTGTTAATCAGGAATAATCTTGTAGGGGAGAAGGTCTATTTTAGTAAGCTGAATTTTTGTTCACATAAGTGTACATGCAGAAGTTGACATCAGCTTCTTCCTCAATTGCTTGTCACCTTATATTTTAATGTTTATTTTGTTTTTATATATATATATATACATAGTGTGTGTGTGTGTGTGTGTGTGTGTGTGTGCGCACA
The DNA here is from genome assembly GCA_028555095.1 of Dicrostonyx torquatus. NCBI lineage: Eukaryota > Metazoa > Chordata > Mammalia > Rodentia > Cricetidae > Dicrostonyx > Dicrostonyx torquatus. The sequence goes on along the minus strand of JAQHUG010000033.1, from coordinate 892,976 downwards.
TGTGTGTGGTTGTGTTGAAGAGCATCCATGGAGGCTAGAGGTAGAGGAGGGTTTTAGAATCCCTGGAACTAGATGTTCTCTTGACCTCTGAGCCAGCTCTCCTGTCCCCATCACCATGTCCGTTTGAGAGAGAGTCTCTTCTGCACCCGGAGCTCATAAATTTGACTAGACTAACGGCCCAGTTTGCTCCAGGGATCCCTGCTGCTTCCTCAGTGCTGGGATTCTAAGTGACTGTCACTGCATCCAACATGTTTGTGTGGGTGTGGGGGATGGAACTGAGGGCTTCAGGCTGTCCAGCAAGCACTTCACTGACTGAGCTAATCCCAGCCTCTAATGTACTCAATCCTGATCAACACCCTTCTCAGTGCTGGGCATTATGGTAGATGTGGAGTACAAAAATATAGGACTTGCCTCAGACGTTAGCAAAGGCAGTGTGTGAGTGAATTCTGAGATAAAATAAGCATTGGTCAAAGGATGTGGAGCTGGATAAAGGAACTGTGCCTTATCACGGTTGTTCTTAAATCCCAGAAGGACCAGAACCATGCGGAGACTTGTCAACACACAGACTGCTGGTCCTCATCACCCCCAAAAGTTTTGGATTAAGTAGACTCTAGGGTTGGGTCTGAGGTTGTATTTGGGACAGGTTTCTGGGTGGTTCTGCTAATTTGGGCCCAGGACCCTCATTTGAAGAGGCAGGAGTTTGCGTTAAAGGGTGAATGAGTGTTTGTCTGGTAAGCCATGAAACACTTCTACGTGAAAACCCGACTACAGGTGATCAATGCACACGGTACACTGCTGGAGCGTGGCCTACAGGGAAAATGTGGGCACTGTGTATTACGAACAACACACAAAACTCTAAATGTGTGTCAGGCATGGTGGTGCATGCCTTTAGTCCCAGCACTCAGGAGACAGAGGACCCCTCTGTGAGTTCCAGGACAGCCTGGTCTACACAGAGACCCTATCTCAAAAACAAAACTTCCCTAAACCTTAAATGTTTACCTAAGGAGATGTGTAGGCAAATCCAAGCCTGTGTTAGGAAACCATGTTGAGTTTCTTAAGTTATATTGACAAAAGATCGAAGCTTACAAAATGAGAAAGACCTAACAAGGGGATATGGCAACCATTCCAATAAAAACAAATTAAAGGGACTGGAGAGATGGCTCAGTGGTTAGGAGCACTGGCCATTCTTCCAGAGGACCCAGGTTCAGTTCCCAACATCCACATGACAGCTCGCAAATGTCTGTAATTCCAGTTCTAGGATTTGATACGCACACATAGATATACACACAGGCAAAACACCAATATACATAAAGTAAATAAATAAATCTTTTAAAAAGCTAAGATTATATTTTGACAATGGAGCTGAATAATAAGAGACAAATTTGAGAGACATTCCAGAGGTTAAATAGCTGAGACTTGTTGGCAACTATCTGTATACACGGAAGATGACAGAAGTAGATGGGGATGAATTGTTTATTAATAAATGATATGGAATTCTCCTCTGTATGCTGTGAATATGTTTTCTTACCATTGGTTAATAAAGAAGCTGCTTTGGCCTATGGCAGGGTAGAATAGAGCTAGTTGAGGGGGAACTAAACTGAATGCTGGGAGTAAGAAGGCAGAGTCAAGCAGATGCTATGTAGCTGCCGAAGGAGATAGATGCCAGAAACTTACCAGTAGGCTATAGCCTCTTGGTGATACACTGATTAATAGAAGTGGGTTAATTTAAGATGTAAGACTTAGTTAATAAGAAGCCTGAACTAATAGGCCAAGGAGTGTTGTGATTAATAGAGTTTCTGTGTGATTATTCGGGTCTGGGTGGCCAGGAAACAAATGAGCAGTCTCCATCTACAAATAAACAAGATGGAAATTACGTGGTCAAGAGGAGAGCAAGACTTGTTGCTTGTAGATGGAAGTTTCTGTCCTGCCTGGTCCTGCAGCCATTCAGTCCCAAAGAAACACACAGAGGCTCATATTAATTGTAAGCTGTTTGGCCTGTTAGCTCAGACTTATTATTAACTAGCTGTTACAACTTAATCTATAATTCTTATCTATGTTTATCCACATAAACATATGGTACCTTTTCTCAGTGACACATTCTCATCTTGCTTCCTCTGTGTCTGGCTGATGACTGTGTCTCTGACTTTCCTTTTTCTAAAAATTCCCTTAGTCTGGTTGTCCCACCTATACTTCTATGTGGCTACTGGCCAATCAGTATTTTATTCAACGAATACAAGTGACAAATCTTTACAGTGTACAAAAGCTTTATTCCACAGCAGTGACTAAAGTTTTAGTCAATGGAAAAATCCTTAATGGCAACTGTGAGGTAACACAGGATTAGAGTAAGTCATGGCTGAGGATAATGAAGAGAAGACATTAAGACCAGACAAAAGGCACAGTGTAAGAAGTAAATCAAGACTGGAATCCAGGGTGACATCAAAATTAAGTGGATAGATGGAATTCTAGAACTGTTGGAAGCAACTGATGAGTACAGAGGTAAAACTGGATTCTTAAAAAATTGTTTTATTTTTAATTGTGTGTGTGTGTGTGTGTGTGTGTGCGCGTGCGCGTGCGCACACATATGAGTGTATTGCCTGCGAGGCCAAAAGAGGGTGTTGACTCCCCTGGAGTGGGAATTACAAGTGGCTGTGAGCTGCCTGAGGTGGGTGCTGGGGACTAACCTTGAGTCCTCTGGAAGAGCAGCAAGCACTGTTAACCCTTGAGCCATCCATCCAGTCCCCCGGAGCTAGAATTTATAAATGGTAGAAATGAAGAAAAGAGAAGTCCAGAAAGGAGAATGGAGCCAGGCTCAGGGGCACATACCTGTGATCTTGGTGCTTGGGAGGCAAAGGCAGGATTATGAGTCCCAGAATAATCCTGGGCTACATAGTGAGGCCCTGTCTACAAACAAAAATTGTAAGAAAAAAAAAAAAGAAGGAAAGGAAGGAAGGGGAGATGGTTTAATTGTGTTAGTGTATCTTTAAAAGCTAAAAAGTGTGGTGGTTAAGAAGCATTCATTCATTGAGTTAGTGGCCTTGGCAAGGAGTCCGAGGAAAGGGTTGAAGAAAACTACAGATAAGAAGACAGAGGTGGCTGCTGAGGACACTCTTTTGAGAGGCTTGGTGATAAGGGGTGGGTGGGGACAAAAGCTTCAGGGAGAGGGACAACCAAGGGGAGATGCTTCTGGAAGCCTTCTAAAAGCTAACCTGTATTTATTTGACTGCCTAAACAGGAATTCGTAAAATTCAGAAAAATACTTGATGACTGCAACTGAGTCCCATTAGGAGGCAGTTTAGGTGTAACAGTAACTCTGATGTTCCCAATAAGCTCAGAGATGTGAAATTTGTGCAGCCTATTGCCTTCTGTAAGTGGAGCAGTCCCTGTGCCCCCCAGAGCAGCAAAAGATGCTACTGTCGTTCCAGCTCCCTCCTTTTAATAGATTTTAAAATAATCCCCTTAGGTGCTTTAGCTCTCTTCAAAAGCACTTCTAAACATCTAACACACGCCCGACACCATTCCTAACCCAACTCCTTGAGCCCCTGCTCTGCTCTTTCCCATTCTTTGAGAGACGTCATTTTCCTCCAGCAGTAACCGCTGTGACTGTCACGTCTTCATGTGCTTAGATTTCTGAAAATCCTCACTTGCTCTTTTGCTACGCTTCTAATAAAGTCTTTAAAAATAGCCTCCACTTCTCCTGTGACTTTCAAAACCGCCTTTCAGTTTTTCCCAGAGAACATTTTTTTTTTCCCCTTAGTGAACATCAAATGTTGAGATAAGTTTCCTGGGCTCACAGATTTAATTGTGTCATGACTCACACGTCTGCTTTAATTCTCACACACGCATGGTTACCTCATGAGAGTATTTCCTGGATAAGACTCACAGCTAGGTCATTTTCTCTAGCTGTAGGTGGTTTGAAACTTCCTGTAACAGGGATGTTCATTTCTCTTTCTTTCCTTCTTTCTTTTTCTTTTGAAACAGGGTTTCTCTGTAGCTTTGGAGCTTGTCCTGGAACTCACTCTGTAGACCAGGCTGGCCTCAAATTCATAGAGATCCACCTGCCTCTGTCTCCCGAGTGCTAGGATTAAATGTTGGCAGAGATGTTCATTTTATTATCCCCTCATTAAATAACTAATCACTGCCTTTTGGCCCCATCAGCCACTTTATGACTTATATTTGAGTCAACTCTCTGATTTATAACTTGCATAATGTCTGTGTTTCTGTGCTGTTAATGTTTCTGTGTTAGCATCATGAGCTTGGTCAGCTCGTCTGTAGCAATGTTTCTCAAAAACTTTAATCACCTGTATAGATTTTTTTTAATGTCTGCTTGATATTCTGATTTAACTGAGAGCCAAGCCTAAGAATCATTCTTTAAAAAGATGCACTCTTTTATTATATAAGTGTTCTGCATGAATGTATATGTTCACCACGTGCATGCAGTACTCATGGAGACTGGAAGAGAGCGTTGATCTTCTGGAACTGGAGTTACCAGTGGTCGTGAGCTACCATGTCAGTATTGGGAACTGAACCTGGTCTTTTTAACCTCTGAGACATCTCTCTAGCCCCCAGCACAAGGATTTTGTTTTTAAAAAGTCTCATAGAAGAGCTTAATGCAAACCAATACACTAATTATTAATGCAAACCATACACTAATTCAAGTAATTCCTATAAAGTAATAAATATTTTTGGAATTATCGAAGAATTTGGATAGGCATGACTCCAGCGAAGATACAGAAATGACTAATAAGAATATAAAAAAACCCTCTCAGCATCGTTGGTCATCAAGGAAATGGAAATGAAAACCGTGAGATACCACTTTGTATCCATCGGGCTGGAATTGAACAGTTCGTGCTTACGGGCATTGGTGGGGACATGGAGAAGTAAGAGTCTTCATAGATTGTTGGTGGGACTTTAAACTGATGTAGCCATTTTGTTAAACAGTTTTAAAGGTAGGTTAAACAGTTGCCATGAAACTCTGTTCCATGTGTGCTCACACAAAGACTTACATGTGAATTTCCTGAGCAGCATTTTATTGAATAACAGCCTCAAAGCAGGACAAACCAAGTATCTATTAGCTGGTGAACAGATAAACAAAATGTGTGGCTTCCATGTAATGGGATGCTACTCAGTCACAAAAAGAAATGAAATGCTGATTGATCCTACTACACAAATACACTTGAAACATGCTAACATTATGCTGAATAAAAGAAGCCAGACATTAATGTGTGAATCCATTTACATGAAGAGTCTGGAGCAGACAAAGCTACAGATATAGAAAGGATAATTGGTTTCCAGGGGCTCCAGGAAGGAGGACTGGAGAGAAGCTGCAAACCAGCACAGGGTACCTTTGGGGTAATGAAATGGTCTGGGATTAGTGATCCTTGAACTTACTGTCTAGTGATGGCTTCTCAACTGTGAGACTGTACCGCAAACTATTTAAAGGCAGGGTTGATGTATGAGCCCCATCTCCAAAGACTTCCAAACGGCCTCTGGATTTCTCCTGTCATCTTGCAGGTCCGAGGGGTTCCTACTCACGATTCATTGAGGACGATGCCCTTTGCTAAGCACATTTCTATTTTTACTATGTTTCCCAACAGCCCGAGCATCGGGACAGAAAGGAAGGGAGTCGTCTAGTTTCGTCTGATGCCTAGGCTAAGTTCTCAGAGTATATCAGCGTGGAATGTCTGACATTAGCCACTTTGAGGAGAAGAGAAAAAGTTACAAGGGACCCTAATAAATGAAGATGGACCATTTTGAAGCCAAAAAAGAAAAAGACCAGGGAGGTGTGAAGAGACCCTGAGTGAGTTTTGCAGAATACAATTCTAGAACACTTGAAAGATAAACTACCATTTAAAAGTCTGGATACGAGGCCTGTGAGGTGGCTCTGTGAGCAAGGGTGATTGTTCCTTAGCCTGGCAATCTGAATTTGACCCTGGGACACTCATGGCAGAAGGAGAGAACCAACTCCTGAAAGTTGTCCTCTGACTGCCACGTGCACACAGTAGCATGTACATGCCCATGCTCATTATACACACATAGATAAATAAATAATGCAATAAAAAGAAAAGGTTCAGATATGTACATTTAGGCTATTATAGATAAGTGCTTTATCTATAGTATTTTTCTATTTATAATTTTATAATATATTTCATTTCTATCGATAATTTTTTAATCTGTGAAACATAGTAAATTTTAGAATGATCATTACCATCCAAGAGACAGTACAGGCAAAAAATTATATAATGTTAAAGCAATGTTTCCATAATAGAATCTGTCCAAAATGAGCTACCGCTAATAGGTGTTTTGTCTCTTGCTTTGGGAGATAGCCCTAACCATGAAGGCTGATGTTTATCTGTGTTCTCATGCAAAGATGATTGTTGTCGCTTCCAGAGGTAGAAATATTGTCAGCACTGACAAACAGTAGCCAAAGAATTTAAATGAGAAGACTTTAAATCCTGCAGGCAGATACACCTTGAAATCACAGGCAGTGGTGAGCAAGGGACTGAATACATAAGGATGTGCACAGCCAGGAGATATTCTGGGGAAGAAAGGACAGACAGACTCCACAAAAGAGCAGACTCTGAATGTGACTGAGAAACCCCCACAGTGCCCAAGGAGAGAAGCGTGGGGCCATACAGACCCAGGCTGGCTGGGACATCTTCCCCAAGTCTAACACTCTGGGCAGGCAATGGACCATCAGAAAGGAATAAACAGATCTTGACAGCCGTGGTCTTTGGCTTTACCCTGGGGCATGCTGACATACATGATTGGGTGACTGTTGGGGCAACAGAATGAAAACAGACAAAAGCCCAGGCCCACCAAACTACACTGGGTTTTGGGGCCAAGTTCTAACATGCAAAGGTCCATCCAGGCCTGTGTCAGGATCCCCAGGGGTCCTGCAGGAGCCGTGGAGACATCTGGACAATAAGAGTATTAGGGCCCAGGAAGTGGTGGTTATGATCTGAGGGTTGTAGCACAAGCAATAAAATCCCAGAGACAGATATTGGGGTTCAAGCTGAAGATCAGAAAAGCAAAGCAGCTAACCACTAGAGAGACCTTTTACCTCTACCAAATCTTCAGATTGTAAGGGTGAGATCTTATCTCCATGAATCCTCAGACTCCATACTCCAGTGAGTTCCTGTCTCTCCCTTTATGTTTCTCTCTATCTGTCCAGCCATATTGCTCTTGTCTCAATCGCCCTAGTGCTGGGATTAAAGGTGTGTTACTCCCAAACACTGGGTTTCAAGGTGTGAGCCATCACCACCTGGATCTGTTGTTTCCGGATTGATCTTGTGTAGCCCAGGGTAGCCTTGAACTCACAAAGATCCCTTTACCTCTGTCTCCTGAGTCCTGGGATTAAAGGTATGTGCCACCACTCCCTGGCCTCTAGTGGCTTAGCTTTGCATTCTGATCTTCAGGCAAGCTTTATTAATTAAAATGCAAATAAAATATCACTATAGATGGTCTTGCTATAAAATGATATTTAGTGCTAAGTAAACCCAGACCATTCATTCTCATGGGACCGGAGGCAAGGTGTTCCCATGTCTGAAGAAGACACGGAGTGGGACTTGTTTCTTTGCAGTCCTAGGCTGGACCATGCCACATCAAAAGTGAAAGAAGGGAAAGCGTCATCCTGGTGTCCCAGAAACAGCATGGCTGCCTGATTGCCTTCTCTTTCTTCTCTTTCCCCTGTTCCTCCTCCTTCCAAAGGTTCAACGTGTGTATTTAAAGATGTGTAGAAAATAAAAAAAAAACAAACCATGTTTCTAGAAATCTTTACTTTCAGATAAGTCACTCCAATTTGTTAGCTCTTTTGTGCTCAGGCACGTTTCCCAACAAACAAAACATACTGATAAATCTATCAGGAGGGAGGGAGGCAGTGGGGGACAGCTGCAGCTGCGCCATCTAGGAGTGACAATGATTAATTCCTGCATCTGCTCAGTCAGATAGAAACAAAGGTCATTATGCATAGATCAGTGCAGCCATCACCACCCCTCCCTCCACAGACAGACAGACAAGACACACACNGTTGACTCCCCTGGAGTGGGAGTTACAAGTGGCTGTGAGCTGCCTGAGGTGGGTGCTGGGGACTAACCTTGAGTCCTCTGGAAGAGCAGCAAGCACTGTTAACCCCTGAGCCATCCATCCAGTCCCCCGGAGCTAGACTTTATAAATGGTAGAAATGAAGAAAAGAGAAGTCCAGAAAGGAGAATGGAGCCAGGCTCAGGGGCACATACCTGTGATCTTGGTGCTTGGGAGGCAAAGGCAGGATTATGAGTCCCAGAATAATCCTGGGCTACATAGTGAGGCCCTGTCTACAAACAAAAATTGTAAGAAAAAAAAAAAAGAAGGAAAGGAAGGAAGGGGAGATGGTTTAATTGTGTTAGTGTATCTTTAAAAGCTAAAAAGTGTGGTGGTTAAGAAGCATTCATTCATTGAGTTAGTGGCCTTGGCAAGGAGTCCGAGGAAAGGGTTGAAGAAAACTACAGATAAGAAGACAGAGGTGGCTGCTGAGGACACTCTTTTGAGAGGCTTGGTGATAAGGGGTGGGTGGGGACAAAAGCTTCAGGGAGAGGGACAACCAAGGGGAGATGCTTCTGGAAGCCTTCTAAAAGCTAACCTGTATTTATTTGACTGCCTAAACAGGAATTCGTAAAATTCAGAAAAATACTTGATGACTGCAACTGAGTCCCATTAGGAGGCAGTTTAGGTGTAACAGTAACTCTGATGTTCCCAATAAGCTCAGAGATGTGAAATTTGTGCAGCCTATTGCCTTCTGTAAGTGGAGCAGTCCCTGTGCCCCCCAGAGCAGCAAAAGATGCTACTGTCGTTCCAGCTCCCTCCTTTTAATAGATTTTAAAATAATCCCCTTAGGTGCTTTAGCTCTCTTCAAAAGCACTTCTAAACATCTAACACACGCCCGACACCATTCCTAACCCAACTCCTTGAGCCCCTGCTCTGCTCTTTCCCATTCTTTGAGAGACGTCATTTTCCTCCAGCAGTAACCGCTGTGACTGTCACGTCTTCATGTGCTTAGATTTCTGAAAATCCTCACTTGCTCTTTTGCTACGCTTCTAATAAAGTCTTTAAAAATAGCCTCCACTTCTCCTGTGACTTTCAAAACCGCCTTTCAGTTTTTCCCAGAGAACATTTTTTTTTTCCCCTTAGTGAACATCAAATGTTGAGATAAGTTTCCTGGGCTCACAGATTTAATTGTGTCATGACTCACACGTCTGCTTTAATTCTCACACACGCATGGTTACCTCATGAGAGTATTTCCTGGATAAGACTCACAGCTAGGTCATTTTCTCTAGCTGTAGGTGGTTTGAAACTTCCTGTAACAGGGATGTTCATTTCTCTTTCTTTCCTTCTTTCTTTTTCTTTTGAAACAGGGTTTCTCTGTAGCTTTGGAGCTTGTCCTGGAACTCACTCTGTAGACCAGGCTGGCCTCAAATTCATAGAGATCCACCTGCCTCTGTCTCCCGAGTGCTAGGATTAAATGTTGGCAGAGATGTTCATTTTATTATCCCCTCATTAAATAACTAATCACTGCCTTTTGGCCCCATCAGCCACTTTATGACTTATATTTGAGTCAACTCTCTGATTTATAACTTGCATAATGTCTGTGTTTCTGTGCTGTTAATGTTTCTGTGTTAGCATCATGAGCTTGGTCAGCTCGTCTGTAGCAATGTTTCTCAAAAACTTTAATCACCTGTATAGATTTTTTTTAATGTCTGCTTGATATTCTGATTTAACTGAGAGCCAAGCCTAAGAATCATTCTTTAAAAAGATGCACTCTTTTATTATATAAGTGTTCTGCATGAATGTATATGTTCACCACGTGCATGCAGTACTCATGGAGACTGGAAGAGAGCGTTGATCTTCTGGAACTGGAGTTACCAGTGGTCGTGAGCTACCATGTCAGTATTGGGAACTGAACCTGGTCTTTTTAACCTCTGAGACATCTCTCTAGCCCCCAGCACAAGGATTTTGTTTTTAAAAAGTCTCATAGAAGAGCTTAATGCAAACCAATACACTAATTATTAATGCAAACCATACACTAATTCAAGTAATTCCTATAAAGTAATAAATATTTTTGGAATTATCGAAGAATTTGGATAGGCATGACTCCAGCGAAGATACAGAAATGACTAATAAGAATATAAAAAAACCCTCTCAGCATCGTTGGTCATCAAGGAAATGGAAATGAAAACCGTGAGATACCACTTTGTATCCATCGGGCTGGAATTGAACAGTTCGTGCTTACGGGCATTGGTGGGGACATGGAGAAGTAAGAGTCTTCATAGATTGTTGGTGGGACTTTAAACTGATGTAGCCATTTTGTTAAACAGTTTTAAAGGTAGGTTAAACAGTTGCCATGAAACTCTGTTCCATGTGTGCTCACACAAAGACTTACATGTGAATTTCCTGAGCAGCATTTTATTGAATAACAGCCTCAAAGCAGGACAAACCAAGTATCTATTAGCTGGTGAACAGATAAACAAAATGTGTGGCTTCCATGTAATGGGATGCTACTCAGTCACAAAAAGAAATGAAATGCTGATTGATCCTACTACACAAATACACTTGAAACATGCTAACATTATGCTGAATAAAAGAAGCCAGACATTAATGTGTGAATCCATTTACATGAAGAGTCTGGAGCAGACAAAGCTACAGATATAGAAAGGATAATTGGTTTCCAGGGGCTCCAGGAAGGAGGACTGGAGAGAAGCTGCAAACCAGCACAGGGTACCTTTGGGGTAATGAAATGGTCTGGGATTAGTGATCCTTGAACTTACTGTCTAGTGATGGCTTCTCAACTGTGAGACTGTACCGCAAACTATTTAAAGGCAGGGTTGATGTATGAGCCCCATCTCCAAAGACTTCCAAACGGCCTCTGGATTTCTCCTGTCATCTTGCAGGTCCGAGGGGTTCCTACTCACGATTCATTGAGGACGATGCCCTTTGCTAAGCACATTTCTATTTTTACTATGTTTCCCAACAGCCCGAGCATCGGGACAGAAAGGAAGGGAGTCGTCTAGTTTCGTCTGATGCCTAGGCTAAGTTCTCAGAGTATATCAGCGTGGAATGTCTGACATTAGCCACTTTGAGGAGAAGAGAAAAAGTTACAAGGGACCCTAATAAATGAAGATGGACCATTTTGAAGCCAAAAAAGAAAAAGACCAGGGAGGTGTGAAGAGACCCTGAGTGAGTTTTGCAGAATACAATTCTAGAACACTTGAAAGATAAACTACCATTTAAAAGTCTGGATACGAGGCCTGTGAGGTGGCTCTGTGAGCAAGGGTGATTGTTCCTTAGCCTGGCAATCTGAATTTGACCCTGGGACACTCATGGCAGAAGGAGAGAACCAACTCCTGAAAGTTGTCCTCTGACTGCCACGTGCACACAGTAGCATGTACATGCCCATGCTCATTATACACACATAGATAAATAAATAATGCAATAAAAAGAAAAGGTTCAGATATGTACATTTAGGCTATTATAGATAAGTGCTTTATCTATAGTATTTTTCTATTTATAATTTTATAATATATTTCATTTCTATCGATAATTTTTTAATCTGTGAAACATAGTAAATTTTAGAATGATCATTACCATCCAAGAGACAGTACAGGCAAAAAATTATATAATGTTAAAGCAATGTTTCCATAATAGAATCTGTCCAAAATGAGCTACCGCTAATAGGTGTTTTGTCTCTTGCTTTGGGAGATAGCCCTAACCATGAAGGCTGATGTTTATCTGTGTTCTCATGCAAAGATGATTGTTGTCGCTTCCAGAGGTAGAAATATTGTCAGCACTGACAAACAGTAGCCAAAGAATTTAAATGAGAAGACTTTAAATCCTGCAGGCAGATACACCTTGAAATCACAGGCAGTGGTGAGCAAGGGACTGAATACATAAGGATGTGCACAGCCAGGAGATATTCTGGGGAAGAAAGGACAGACAGACTCCACAAAAGAGCAGACTCTGAATGTGACTGAGAAACCCCCACAGTGCCCAAGGAGAGAAGCGTGGGGCCATACAGACCCAGGCTGGCTGGGACATCTTCCCCAAGTCTAACACTCTGGGCAGGCAATGGACCATCAGAAAGGAATAAACAGATCTTGACAGCCGTGGTCTTTGGCTTTACCCTGGGGCATGCTGACATACATGATTGGGTGACTGTTGGGGCAACAGAATGAAAACAGACAAAAGCCCAGGCCCACCAAACTACACTGGGTTTTGGGGCCAAGTTCTAACATGCAAAGGTCCATCCAGGCCTGTGTCAGGATCCCCAGGGGTCCTGCAGGAGCCGTGGAGACATCTGGACAATAAGAGTATTAGGGCCCAGGAAGTGGTGGTTATGATCTGAGGGTTGTAGCACAAGCAATAAAATCCCAGAGACAGATATTGGGGTTCAAGCTGAAGATCAGAAAAGCAAAGCAGCTAACCACTAGAGAGACCTTTTACCTCTACCAAATCTTCAGATTGTAAGGGTGAGATCTTATCTCCATGAATCCTCAGACTCCATACTCCAGTGAGTTCCTGTCTCTCCCTTTATGTTTCTCTCTATCTGTCCAGCCATATTGCTCTTGTCTCAATCGCCCTAGTGCTGGGATTAAAGGTGTGTTACTCCCAAACACTGGGTTTCAAGGTGTGAGCCATCACCACCTGGATCTGTTGTTTCCGGATTGATCTTGTGTAGCCCAGGGTAGCCTTGAACTCACAAAGATCCCTTTACCTCTGTCTCCTGAGTCCTGGGATTAAAGGTATGTGCCACCACTCCCTGGCCTCTAGTGGCTTAGCTTTGCATTCTGATCTTCAGGCAAGCTTTATTAATTAAAATGCAAATAAAATATCACTATAGATGGTCTTGCTATAAAATGATATTTAGTGCTAAGTAAACCCAGACCATTCATTCTCATGGGACCGGAGGCAAGGTGTTCCCATGTCTGAAGAAGACACGGAGTGGGACTTGTTTCTTTGCAGTCCTAGGCTGGACCATGCCACATCAAAAGTGAAAGAAGGGAAAGCGTCATCCTGGTGTCCCAGAAACAGCATGGCTGCCTGATTGCCTTCTCTTTCTTCTCTTTCCCCTGTTCCTCCTCCTTCCAAAGGTTCAACGTGTGTATTTAAAGATGTGTAGAAAATAAAAAAAAAACAAACCATGTTTCTAGAAATCTTTACTTTCAGATAAGTCACTCCAATTTGTTAGCTCTTTTGTGCTCAGGCACGTTTCCCAACAAACAAAACATACTGATAAATCTATCAGGAGGGAGGGAGGCAGTGGGGGACAGCTGCAGCTGCGCCATCTAGGAGTGACAATGATTAATTCCTGCATCTGCTCAGTCAGATAGAAACAAAGGTCATTATGCATAGATCAGTGCAGCCATCACCACCCCTCCCTCCACAGACAGACAGACAAGACACACACGCGCACACACACACACACACACAGAGGGGGGAGAGGAGGGGGAGGGGGAGGGAGAGAGGGAGAGGGAGAGAGAGGGAGAGGGAGAGAGAGAGAGAGAGAGAGAGAGAGAGAGAGAGAGAGAGAGAGAGAGTCAGTTGCTATTGCCAAATTCAATACGCTTGAAAACATGTTCACTATCTGGTGAATCACAAAGGTAAAAGCAAGCTCCTGGCCTCATGGGAAGTGAAGAGGGAGGGATCAGGTGTAGATTAATGTTAGATTATTTTCAAATCTAGTTATTACCCCAATCGAGTAAAATATGGATATTCAGTTACAGTTACGGAAAACGGGAGAGCACAGGAAATGTAGGACTAAGTCTCCATACAGTATCTGATCAGAGAAAGACAGTTGAACACGTGGGAATATCCGCCAAATCAATCCCTGCAGACTGCCATGACAAAACACCACAGGCTCGCGGAATTAGACAACAGGATTTTATTCTCGCTAGAAGCCCAAGATCATGCATCGACCAAGGCTGTTTTTGGAGCACAGCATCCCTTCCAGCCTGCGGACAGCTGCCCGCTGGGTCCTCGCAGGCTCTTCCGCACCAGCAGGTGCGTCTGCTGCGTGCACCCTCAGGACACCAAGCCCTGAGGAATTAGTGCTGTCACCTAACTTAAGTCATTTTTCTTTAAAGAGTCTGTCTCCATATACAGGCACGTTAGGACTTAGGACTTCCACACATGAATCTGAGGGAGTACGGTGCTCATGACATCTAAAATTATGGAAAGAGGGCACTCAGAAGTTAACCCATGGTCCCCATGTCCCATAGTCCCCTGAAGGTGTAGCTACTTCCTGTCCATGACTCCTATAATTACTCATTTCTGACAGTTTGCCTTTAAAAACGTAATGACTATGGACAAGGGAAGCTATTTTTTATGTACACAGATTATAAATGTATAGCTTAGTGAGCTGCCATGAAGAGGGCATTCCTGTGACCATCACCCAAGTCCAAAACAAGAACACCCCAGCCACACCATAATTGTTACCTTTCCCTCTCTCTAAAGGCAAAATGCTGCACTGACTTTTGGCACTGTAATTTGGTTAGTTCTGACCTTGAACTGTTCTGTGAAGGGGAATCGCACAGTGCACGCCACTTTGTGACTGGCTTTTTAAACCTGACATGGGTTAGTTATTCCCACTCTGGAGCTGTTATAAATAATACCATGGACATCCATTTATAAGTTTAGATGTGGATGCATGTTTTCATTTCCTTAGATTAGACCTAGGATTAACATTCGGGGGGATTCTCAAACGACATCCATAGAAGCTGGAGTATTTTTCACTCCCGTTGCAACACTGTACACATGGGAATGGTATCATTATGCCACAGCCTCAAAACCACTTGTTAACTTTTAAATTATAGCCACAGTGGGTGGAAAGTTAGCGACTGGGTTGATCTGCCTTTCTCTTCCTACTTAAGGAGTACCTGCTGAATTTCTATATATCTTTTCAGAGATACATCTATTCAGATTCCCAGCCCACTTTCTGTTTTCCAAGATGGTTCTACCCAATTTCCACTCTTCATCCTGAGAGTGAGATTGTGTCCCACATGGGTGACCTGCTGACATGCACCACAAAGGGTAGAGCTGGTTTCCAACATCCGTTTTACTTTGGTTTGTCTTTTATAATTGGGTAAACATTTTATTACACATTCCTTCAGATATCTAGATATAAACCCCTGACTTGATATATGGTTTCAAAACACTTCCTTTTTATGTTTTTTTATCTTTATTTTCTGAGCATTGCTGTTTTGCCTACATGTACATCTGTGTGTACAGAGGTGTCAGTCTCCTGACACTGGAGTTACAGGCCATTACGAGCAACCTGATATGGGTGCTGAGAACTGAACCCTGGCCCTCTGCAAGAGCAGTATTTGCTCTTAAACTGAGCTCTCTCTCCATCCTTTGGGGTGCAGAAGTTTTAACTTTGGTGTGGTTTTCTTTTATTGTGTGTACGTTTGCTGCCATTTAGTTGAGTCTTTTGACAAACGAGTTCTTTTTTTCTTCATTTACTTGGTGTGTGCATGTGCGTGCGTGTGCATGTACGTGTGTGCGTGTGTGTGTGAGTGTGTGCGTGCGTGTGTGTGTGTGTGTGTGTGTGTGTGTGTGTGTGTATGAGCATGAACCAGACCACATGTTGGTTGTCAAAGAACAACTGGCAGAAGCTGGCTCTCTCCTTCCACCATGTAGGTTCTGGGGATCCAATCCAAGTTGTCAGGCTTGTTGGTTTCTTATAACTGACATACATCAGTTTTGGAGGTTTTCATCTTGTGGGAAAAAGAAACCAAATGACACTTTTAAAAACACATTGAAGAAAAATATACACAGTGGGGCATGAAAGTGGTGTATGCTTATAATCCCAGCCCTCTAGGTTGAAGCAGGAAGATTGCCATGAATTCGAGGCCAGATTAGGCTACACACCAGGCAGGCCAGGGCTACATAGCAAAAACCAAATAAAAACCAAACACAAATCCAAAACAAAACAGAAACAAAGATAAATTGATATGCATAAATATACAATTCAGTAATTCACACCAAACATGCCTCTGCATCCAGCGCACAACTCAAGGAAGCCTGTCCCTTGCTCCGCTGGTCACCATGTCTCCTCCCGTTTCTCCCTGCCGACCTAGGGTCAATACTCCCCTGACTTCCGACAGGCTAGCTTGTCTGTCTTTGTGCTTCTCATTATCCCGTGCCAGGTATAACCTTTGTGTTTGCCTTCTCTTGGTCAACAATATTTTTCAGAGAGCCACTGGTACTACGGCAGGTGTGGAGCGTTGATTTACGGGATGCGTCTGAAGATACTGGGATGGTAAAATTGTTGATGAGCATTTGAGCTGCTTCCGGTGTCTTCACAGTTTGACTATGGTGTGACTATCTCTGTTCCCACCTAAACTGATGTTGAGATGTGGTTCCCAGTGCAACACTGTTGCAAGGTGATGGGACATCAAAGGGAGATTTGGGTCATGGCACCTCCATGGAAGAGATTAATGTCCACCTCATGGCCAAAGGCTTGTTCTTGTGAGACTAGCTTGGTTATCCCCACCAAGTATGCCTCTTCGGTGTATTTTTAGTCTGCTGTTCTGTCGTGTTGTGATACAGTTAGGGGCCTCTTACCCAACAGTAGTATCATTCTGTTTGAACTTTCCAGCTACCAGAATCGAGTCAAATAAAGCTCTTTTCTATATACATAAATCAAGTCTCAGATACTCTGCTAAAGCAACACACAGTGGGCTGAAATAGGTTTGTTATAAATAGTACTGCTAAGAATTTTCTAGTAAATGTATTTTGGTAGCTATATGTGCAGTTTTTCTTAGATTTCAGATGTACAAGGTATAAATATGTTCAAGATTTATAGATCTTGCTATACACTTTTGCAAAGTGAATGCATCTATATATACCCTCAGATACCACATGCATACAGTCTGCATATACAGCGTTACTTTCTATAGCCTAGGTCTGTGGTAGGCTATGCCATTTGGGTGTGTGTAATGTGTTATGACTTTAACACAATGCCTTGCATCACGCGGCATTTCTCAGATGGAAGATGAGAATTTTTCAGATGAGAGCTAAGCAACTATACTTCCATCACAATGCATCAGAATTCCTATTGCTCTTCGTCTTCTCCAAACTTAATTTTGTCCATCTTTTGCCTACTAGACATTAAGTAAGCCTTGTAGGCTGTCCACTGTGACTTCAATTTCTGTGTCTCTGATTGACCGTTATTTATTTATGGGCTAGCCAGATTGTTTGTGAAGTGTCACTTCAAATCTTTTCTCCATTAAAAAAATCCTTCATCTTAATATGTTTTATTTTGTTATGTTTGGTCATTATCTCTTAGAAGCCTGTTCTTTTCTAATGAGAGACAGAAGGGGAATGGATCTGGAGGGAGGGGAGGTAAAGAGCAAGGAGGAGGAATAAAGGGGTGGAGATTATAATCAGGATATAGTGTATGAGAAAGAATCTATCTTCAATAAAAGAAAAAAGAGTTTTTCTGTTTTTCTCATTGATTTATAGTTCTTCATTCTGGATAAAAACCCTTTACTGATTCATACATTGTGAATACATTGTCTCACTTTGTAGCTTGGCTGCCTTTTCTTTTAGTGGTATCTTTAACAGAAAAATTCAATATCTAGCTACTTACCTACTTATCTATCCCTATCTATGTACACAATCTCTCTATGTATTCCTGGCTGTCCTGGAGCTTGCTATGTGAGAAGGCTGACCTCAAACTCACAGAAACCCTCTTGCTTCTGCTTCCCAAGTAACCACCACACCCAGATTCTTAGTTTCAACGTAGAGAAATTTAACAATCTTTCTCTTTATGAAAAATAGTTATTATATTCTGTTTAAATATAAAACAGCCCCTTCTTTTTCTATTTTTATTCAGATTCAGTAATATTGGAATCTGCTTTCTTTTATTCCTTCAGATTTTACCCCGTGGCCCATACAGGGTAGTTCCACTGGAGGGGCTGGAGAGATGGTTTAGTGGTTAGGGGCACACACTGCTTTTACAGAGGACATGAGTTCAGTTCCTAGTGCTCACATCAGGCACCTCACAAATGTATGTAACTCTATCTTCAGAGGTATTTGACACCTGCTATGGTCACTTCAGTTACCTGCACCCATGTGCATGTGCGCGCGCACACACACACACACACACACACACACAAATAATAAAATTGAAAAGAAACAGTACCATTGGAATTAGCTATTCATCCCTCTCAGAAGCAAGTTTCTCTCAGCCTGGACCAAGGACCCTATCCCCCAAGATAGCCTCTTCCATGCCAACCCTCTGGTGGCTAAGATCATAAAGCAGAGAGAGCTGATGTGGACACGCCCTGCCAGGAAACCACAGCCCAGGCTAGTAGGGCTAGTGCCCACTTACCAGCCATGAGCCAAACCAAGAATTTCTAAGTTTTACCACCTAGGTGCCTCAATTAAGGCACCCAGAGACATGGTTTTACTTAAGATAGTTCTGTTCAACTCCTTTAAATGCTAATGCTTTATTCATAAAACAGCAGCTAGACGTCCTACCCAATGCTATTTCTCAGCTCCAAATCTTAACATGGCTACCTTGTCACATCTATGGCAGGAGCCAAAGAGTAATTCTGCCAACATACAAAGTGCCGTAGATCTTGCCTCATTGCTCCTTTGATCCCACCCTCCTCTCTTCTGCCTCATTTAATCTGCTCCAGCCATACTGGTCTCCTTCCTTTTCTCTGAACACTGGGTGACCCTCCTCAGGACTTCTGCACTTTCTGTTCCCTCTCTCTGGCTGGTCTCCTCTATGACTGGTTTCTCAAGCCATTCTAGTCTATTTTCAAGTGTTGTTACCTTCTCAGCAAGGCCTTCCCTGGCTACTCTAAACCAGCATGGCCACCCCGAGCGCTCCCATTCATTCTCCCTGTTCACTAAAATCCCTTATATTTATGCTTTGCTTCCTGGCTCCTCATATTCTGAGAAACCAAATTCCATGAAGGAGATGATTTTTTTTTTTGGCTAGTTTATCCTTTAATATAACCCCTAGAACCTAGATAGTATCTGACACACTGCTTGACAATTTAGGGTGTGTGTGTATGCGCGCGCGTGCGCGTGTGTTTATTTTTAAAGACAGAGTCCGTCTGTAGTCCCAGTTGGCCCAGAACCCTGTGTGCAGACCAATCTGGCCTTGAACTCACAGATCTGTAGGGAACAAGAACCTGACTCAGGAAGCGAGGCCCACCGTTGCCGTGGCCAATAGTGCGCCAAGGACAGGCCTGCTTCAGTGTGGTGACAGGATTGAGAGGACAGTTTGGAAGAACCACAAACAGAAAGGGCTGGGGATCTGGGGGACTCTCCAGGTCATGCCTGGAGCCCGGGGAGGGGGCAAACACGCGGGGAGAGGCTATGGTGGAAAGCAGCTGCTTTGCTATGCGCAGTCTGTGTAGACCTGAAACTGCATCAATTAGGTGAAAGAACTGGTCTGTCTTCCAAGAGCTTATCCTGGGACTTGGGCTTGCTTTTATTCCAGGCCAGCTGAAGAGTTCCCTTGGGAAACATCATAATCTGGGCACAATGGAGAGCAATGATGAAAACACTCAGGAGGTGGGGTGTGGCCAATGGCAGACTAATTGCCTAGCATGAGCAAAGCAAGGTCCTGGGCTCCACCCTGAACATACTACTAGTAAATAAATAAATATTAAAAATCTAAGAAGAGGGGCTGGAGAGATGGCTCAGTGGTTAAGAGTATTGGGCCAGGGTTTTGAGTCCCAGCATCTACACGGCAACTCACACCTGCCTGTCACTCCAGTTTTAGGGTATATGGTGTCCTTTTCTGGACTCTGAGGGCACTGTGTGCCCTTATGGTGTGCAGACACACCTACAGGCAAAACACCAATGAGCATAAAAACAAATCTTTAAATTTTTTTAAAAAGGAGTTCAAGGATCTCAATATTTTGTAAGGGAGTTAAAACTCCCTTCTCCCAATCCAGTAAATGCCATCCATCATCAGCTGTAATAGGCTAAGGACAGTTGTGTTCAGCTGTCTGTCTGTCTGTCCAGTGTGTTTGTCCGTTTGTGTGTGTGTGTGCATGCATACGATGGAATGTATGTGAACATCAGAGGAAAACTTGTTGGAGTCAGTTCTCTCCTTCCTCCTCACGGGCCCCTGGGATGAAAGTTAGGTGAACAGGCTTGGCAGCAAATGCCTTTACCATTTAATTATCTTGCCAGCCCATGCGTCTACCTATTTTTGTTTTAGTTACTTATTTATTTTTAGTTTTCTTAGACAGGGCTTTTGCTTTGTAGCCCAGGCTGGTCTTGAACCGGTGATCCTCCAGCTTCTGGTTCCTAAGGTTTATGCCACTAGGCTTGGCTAGTTATGTAAATTCACATACACAGATGTTTGAAGGACGGTATGAGCAATTCATCTGGGCTTGATGTCCATCTACACCCTGTGCTGAGACCTCACTATTAACCCTACTGCCTCATTAGCCTCCACACACTCCCGCCTGTACACCACTCCACAGGCAGGACCCAGGAAAGGCCTTCCCCACCCGCCACCCTGCATCCGCATTGCGTCTCCTTTCCCGCCCTCTTCCCACACACCGGTGGAATCTGACCTCATGACACTACATCATCTGCTCTTAGCTCACTGCTCAATCCCTTGGAAGCGACGACCCAAATAATATTTTCCTTCTGTGAATCTGAGCTTCTTGCAGGATCTGTTCCTGGCCCCTCTGCTTCATCCAGCCCCTGACCATGTGACATCATCCTAACATGAGCTACATGGCCAGTGTCTGTTCCCGGCTGGACTGCTTCCTCTTCTCCTGTCCTGGTTAGCAATCACAAGGCCAAAGGTTACAGCAATGATCCCAGAACTCCATGTGCAAGCTTTCCCTCAGCCCTAAGTGATTGGGATTGCTTGCCTGTCCTTCCCATCACCTTGTTTTCAGCTCCAATGAATCAAACCACAAAGATGACAGCCCTAGAACATTCAATACAAAAACAGCACAGGTCCTACTCAGCAGCAAGGCATTAGGCTTCAATACCGGATTTTAAAACCAGTGTCTTAAAAATCAGTATTCAAGGCAATGGATTTCATTATGGCATTTTCATATATTCTTTGTTTTGTTGACCCTTCCCCAGTCCCTAACCCTTCCTACTGGTCCTCTCCCTCCCCCACTAGCCCCACGTCTGCCTGAAAGCCATTTTTCTCCCCAAAACAGAATGTACCTTGACTTGTTCATGTCTCTCTACCCAGGGGACAAGTAAATTTCAAGGTCTCAGAAACCCCTAAGTCAGATTTTACACAGTATCCTGGGCATATAGGTGTTCTGCCCACTAAACATTTCCTACTGACTGTAACAGGATCAGCCTCACTCTGATGATAATACAACACTCTCAGAAATGGAAAGAATGAAGAAAAGCTGAGTCTTAGCCTTCTCAAGAAAGCATGGAGATCTTAAGGACCTTTGTAACAAGGATCAATGAATGACATGTGACCCAGGGAATCAGAGATTCTGAGAAGGGTACCAGAAGAACCATGGCACGGATCTTCTGATGGCAGAGAAGGTCAACACAGCAAGGCAATGAATGAGTACGAGACTCAGCTCTGCCAAAGCAGTCAGAGGACTGTGTGAGGACCCTACCTGGGGAGGAAGATGTACAGGAGTGAGGACACAGGAAAAGGCACTTCCAGTCTGGGTTTCTGACCATCACTCCTGTAATATGGAAGGTGCTTTTACACAGAGCTCTGAGTGGGGTACAAAGCTACCATGGGCCCAGGAGCTTCTCCGTAGAGTCTTGCTGGGTACTCCAAGACACAGTGCCCGTCTGTTCTTTATCCAGGCCCTTCTCAGGATTGCTTATATAATACATGAGGAACCTTGAAAGATAACATAGATCTCAATCCCCCTCCTTCCTTCTGTCCTTCCATCCCTTCCTCTCTCTCAGTTACATACACACACACACACACACACACACACACACACACACACACACACTACCCGTGCACACACACACACATAGCTTATAACTCGCTGTAAAGGCAGTGAATCCTCTAGACCCAGTGCCCTTCTCCTTGACAGGTGACTCACTGATTATTTAAGCATCCACCTTCCTCGTGGGCCCTTCACTGTGCTCTTGGGATTTGGACTGTGTTCCCTGCCCGTCATTGTCCTGGGAGCCAATAAGACTAAGTAGTCGCTGCTTACTGTCTTTGCCATGAGTGTTGACTACTTTGGCTCTGAGCCAGGAGACGAGTCTTTTTGCTTACATTCATGAAACAGTGACAGGTTGTTTGTTTGCCTGTAGAGTAAAACTCCACATTCTACAAAATAATTATGACTCACAGTTCTCACAGCAACATTTTACTGAAGATTATGGTGGAAATTCCCGTGTCAATTTTGAGATACATGATTTCAGGCTATCACCTATAACTACCATCTCAAGTAATAGTGAAATAAAGCCTCAGAATAAAAGACCTTATTGAACATGGCCTGATGCAGAGTGTACAACAGGTATCTTTGTGCATGCCAGAATAGATACCAGGAGAGCTTCCCTTCAGGCCTGAAACAGTCAACAATTTCAACAGTTAAGTTGTACAGTTTAATATTATTAAGGAATATTCTTATTATTAAGTTCATGAATAAGCTAAGGGAAATATTTTCTACACAATTATTAATATCTAGTAAAGTTATCAGATGGTTTTTAGGATACTTAGCAAGTCCTTTAGAAAAACATACCTGTGGGTGGTGGTGAGAGGCAGAGGCAGGTGGATCTCTGAGTCTGAGACCAGCCTGGTCTACAGAAAGGGAAAAGAGAGGAAAACATCCCTGCTGCCATACACTTTATTCCCCATGAGTGCTATCTCAGAAGCACAAGACTGTAGAACACTTATTTTATGTGTTTGCCTGAACATATGTATGTCTGTGCACCATGTATGCATGTGTGTGCAGTGCCTATGTCAGATCCCCTGGGGCTGGAATTTCAAGAAGGTGGGTGCTGGGAATCGAACCTGAGTCTCTGGAGGAGCAGCCATTCCTCTAATCCCTGAGTCATCCCTCCAGTCCCAGTGCAAACTGTCTTCTCTCTGTCACTACAATCATTTGCAGCTATTTAAGTTTTTAAGTTTTTTTTTTTTTTTACTTGATCTTTCATGATTCCCTCTTTCCTGTCTCTTCTTGCTAACCTCACCCACTTACGGTCAACTGTTGACTCTTTCTGCTAGTTCAAGTTAATTAGCAATGGGTTAGTTTTCTAGAATTTTGAGTAACAGGAATTATGAAACCTTTTGGACAGGCTTGCTCTATGCCCCTCAGCCTGGGTGGGCAGAAGACAGCCACAGCCCTGTCTGGTCGGTACCACTCTGAACAGGTATGCAGTGGAGAGATGACAGAGGAGAAGCTGAGTGGTTAGTGCACTGCGCTGAGGAACAGGCTGGTATGGTGGCCTATGTTGCCACCTGGGGCTGCCACCGAGGTCATGTCTGGGTCTGTGGCCCTACCACAGCTGAGGTCTGTGTAGATGTCTGTGGCCCATGATACCACTGAAGACCATAGGGATGCCCATGGTCTGGGCTGCCACTTGAGGCAACACTGATGTCCAAGGGTCATGCTGCTGCCCCGGCAATATTGAGCTGAGTGGTTTGCATGGCCATCCAAGGCCATGGTGGTTTCTAGGCCTGAGCTGCAGCCAAGGGCCATGTATGGGTCTGTGGTCCAACTTCAGCTGGAGTCTGTGATGCTATCTACAGCCCATTTTACCACCGGGGGCCATGGGAGACCTGACCCTCGGTGAGCTGGGCACCAGAGAGCTGGCCCTGCCCCTAGCCAGCTGTCTCAGTGGGAGAGCTGCCCTCTCCTAGAAGAGTTGGCCCCAGGGGCATGGGCACAGGAGAGCTGGCCCCAACCCTTGAGGGTCCTGGGAGAATTGCCTTCCCCATACTAGCACGGCAACAGGAGAGTTGGTCCCATACCTGGGAGAGCTGGTCCCAACTCTCACCATGAGCACGGGAGCACTGATCCTGATGGCATGGGTGTGGGAGAGTTGGCTCTGACCCTTCTCTGAGGGGGGCTGTCCCAGGGGAAGCCCAGACTTACCAACTCAACTACCACTCAGGCCCACGTCCAGGGCTTTGAGTTGTCACACCCATCATCTACCCCACCTACGACCTGTGATGAAGGGACCAGTCCTAGGGAACCATAGCCACAGAATCTCCCTGACTCAGGTCAACAGCAGTATATCCAAGAAAAGTTTCAGTGAGGATCCAGTATTGATGGTGTGTTAGAAACCAGAGGCCTTAAACCAGATCAACAAGTCATTGCAATGAACATTTGCAAGGAAAGCTGTTTGGGCCAAAGGGCACACTGTGTGACACACTGCAGCTTCCAGGGCCACTAGGACAAATGAACACGTGACAGAGAGGCAGGAAAGACAGAGAAGTTTTTTTCTTTTTCTTTTCTCTTTTAAATTGATTTTTATTCTAATTTTTAATTTTATTTTTGGTGAAGAGTTACAAGAAGAGTGGAGTGTAGATACGGAAGGACTGGGAGATGATTGGGATTGGGGTGCATGGTGTGAAATTCCCAAAGAATCAAAAAAGCTATGTTAATAAGAAGAAAAGAAGGAAGAAAGGAAGAAAGGAAGAAAGGAAGAAAGAAAGAAAGAAAGAAAGAAAGAGTAAAAGGAAGAAGGAAGGGAGGAAGGAAGAAAATGCCTCCACAGTCCACAGTATGAGGGTGTAGGAAAGTCTGTAGGGCATTTTCTTAGTGAGTGATGTAGGAGGACCCAGGCCATTGTGGGTGGTGCCATCCCTGGACTGGTGGTCCTAAGTTCGATAAGAAAGCAGGCTGACAGCCTACAAACCACAATCCCAGAGAACTTAGACAACAATGTGGACACTAAGAGAGACTTACATAGATCTAATCTATATGGGAAGTAGAAAGTAGAAAAAGATAAGATCTCCTGAGTAAATTGGGAGCATGGGGATCTTGGGGGAGGATTGAAGTGGGGAGGAAAGAGGCAGAGAGGGGAGCAGAGAAAAATGTAGAGCTCAATAAATATCAATTAAAAATGTATATAAAAAAAGAGGACTGGGGATAGGCTGGGCAGTGGTGGTGCAGGCCTTTAATTCCAACACTTGAGAGGCAGAAGCAGAGGCAGGCCAGCCTGGTTTACAAGCACTAGTTCCAGGACAGGCTCCAAAGCTACAGAGAAACCCTATCTCGAAAAACAAAAAACAAAACAAATAAAACAAACAAACAAAACTTTAAACAAAAACAAAACGAAAAAGAGGACTGGGGATAATGCTCAGTGGTGGGGTGTTTCCCTAGCTCAAGCAAACCAGACTTTGAGTTCATTCATAAACAGCACCAAAGGAACAAGAAAAAAAGTAAATAAAAAACAATATGTGGGCTGGTGAGATGGCTTGACAGTCAGAGACAGTTGAGGCCAAGCCTAAACTCAATCTCAGAGACACACATGAAAGGAGGAGAGAACCAGTTTGCACAAGGTATCCTCAGACTGCAAGCAGTACTCCAAGGCCTCTGTGTCATCCCCTGCTTCCAGGTTCCTGCTCTGCTTCTCTTTTACTGAGTAGAATGATTTTCAGATTTGTCTATACTTTTCCAAGTATCAGCAGTTCCTTTTTTTGTGACTGAATAGTATTCTATTAACGAACATATAGTAATTTGTTTCCGTATCCATCTATTGATGAATGCTTATGCTATTTTTCCATTTTGGGTTATTAAAATACAGTTGCTATGAACATTGAAAATAAGTCTTTCTATAGACATAGACTCATTTCTCTTAAGAGTAAGATTTCTGGGTAAGACTGATTTTGAAAGAAGTGGTGGACTAGTTTTACCACAATGTGCTCTTGCCAGCATTTTATGCCAACACACACAAATAAAAGTATTTTATCAGATTTATGAATATCATGGGTTTTTCTTTTTATACTCTCAAGACTCTCTTTGGAAGATAGGTTGTTATTTCATTTTTATGAATCCAAATTTTAAAAATTTTCTTTTATGGGTTATACATTTTATACTTTATCCAAAAAATATTTTTCAAAGATCACAACATTTTTCTATTATTCTTAAATAAATATCACAATTTAAGGTCTTGGGTACTTCTTTCACACGGGTGTCTAGTTTCTCCAGTGGTGTTTGTTGAAATGGCTGAACTTGGCTTGCCACGAAATGGCCTGTCCTCTCGGCTGGTATCTGCGGGCCACAGAAATGTGGGCTTACCTCTGTGTGTTTTTTGTGTCAATGTATATGCCTATCTTTGCTAGGACTGAGCTGACTTTATTCCTCCAGCTTTGTGGTTAGTCTTGAAATCGGGTGGTTCCTAACGACTTTATGCTTTTTGAAATCTGTGTTGGGTATTTAGGGTCTTCGTATGAATTTTGGGATCAGCTTGATAAATATATATATAAAGGGAGGTGTGTGTGGCTGTGATTGTGTGTTCTACACATCAGTTAGAGAACCGATGTTTTTAACAGTGCTGAACACAGCCCCCTGCACTCATTTAGGTTTTCTAATTCTCTAGCATGTCATCGTTTCCAGAGTATAGGTATTTCACATCGTTCACTTTATCTGTATAGATCTCCTTCCTACTTTTCTCTCTTTCCGTTCCCTTCTCCTTTCCCTTATCATTTCCTTTCCTTTCTGAAGAAAAGGTCTCACAATCCTCCTGATGTTATAAATAGTATTGCTTTTAATTTCACTTTTCAGTGGTCTGTAATTAGTCTATTGACACACAGTTAAGTTTTGTACATGGTCTTACACCCTAAAACTTAAATTTTAAGTTTATTAAAACTTAAAGTCTATTAAACTTTTTTGATTTGTTGTTTTGTAATACGTTGGTTTTTTTGTGGGCGGGGGAGGAGGTATTTTGTTTTAAAAATAGATTTCTTGACAGGTGGTGGTGGTGCACTCCTTTAATCCCAGCACTCTAGAAGCAGAGACAACTCTTCGTGAGTTCAAGGTCAGCTTGGTCTACAAGAGCTAGTTCCAGGATAGCCAGGGCAGAAAAACCTTGTCTTGAAAAAAAAATTGATTCGTTTGGATTTGCTATATAACACATCAGCTCCCGTCTCTGGGATCCTGCCCTGTTTGAGTTGTTGTCCTGACTTCCTTCAGTGATGAACAGCAATGCTGAGGTGTAAGCCTTTCCTCCCCAACTTGTTTTTTTGGTCATGGTGCTTTGTTGTAACAATAGAAACCTTAACTAAGACAGAACCCATTCCTGAAACTGCCAATGAGGCCAAGAACCGATGGACAGATAGGTCATGGGCACAAGAGGAAAACCAACTACTATTATTCTTCTAGATCAACATAACAATAAAATGACTCCTAATGACTTATTGCTATCCCCATAGGTCAATATATAACTCAGCCTTCATCAGAGAAGGTGGAAATTAATACAGAAATTCCATAACTGGTCCTGGTCAACATACAGAGAACAAGAGTGGAGAGTGCTCAGCCCTAGACAGGATGTCTACGTCACACCGTCTCCTCATGGCTCAGGGAATCTATGAGGAAGAGAGGTTAGAAAGATTGTAAAAGCCAGAGGAAGTAGGTGGCTCCAGGGAAACAGTGTTTCCCAGACATACAACAATACACACACACATGCACATATGCACACATGCACGCGCACACACACATGCGCGCACTCACACACACATGCACAAGTTCTCAGAACTGAAATGAAGTAGATCATCTGATTTTTTTATGTTTGTTTGTTTGAGACAGGGTTTCTCTGTGTAGCCCCAGCTCTCCTGGAACTCACTCTGTAGAGCAGGCTGGCCTCAGACTCAGAGTGTGCCTGCCTCTGCCTCTCGAGTGCTGGAATTAAAGGCGTATACCGTCATGCCTGACTGGATCATCTCATCGCAATGATGCGTCTGTGAATAATTTCCATTGTTCAATAAAGCACCTTTGAAAATGGATTAGTCTATCTTTCCTTTCTTACCTCTTCACTGTATAATGGATTTTGGTCCACAGTACTTCTTATGATCTTTTGTCCTGGAACTTGCTCTGTATACTAGGCTGGCCTCAAACACAGAGATCCGCCTGCCTCTGCCTCCTGAGTGCTGGGATTAAAGGCGTGCGCCACCACTGTCTGACACAGCTTTGGGTTTGGGTTTTGATTTATTTTTATTGTTTTGTGTTTTCTATTTTATTGTTTTCTATTGATCTTTATCATTTTCTTTCCTCTATTTATTTGGGCTCATTTGTTCTTTAGTTTTTTTGTTTTTTTTTTAAGCGGGTGAAGGTGAGATTAGTGGTTGGGACCTTTCTTCATGTTCCCAGAGCACTCTAAAGACAGCTAACCAGCTTTGGTACATGTTTGTTTTCATTCAGCCCAAAGTACTTTTTATTTTACTTTTTCTTTTGATTCCTTCTTTGGTTTTATTAAAATGTCCTAAGTAGATTCTGTATACTTCAGGATTTTCTGAGTTCAATTTCATTCCAATGTAGTAGTGAACATACCTTGTACGATTTGAATTTTGTTTTATATTGTCTTTCTTCCTTTCCTTTCTTCTTCATTTGTTTTATTTTTCAGACAGGGTCTAACCTTTTCCGACCTTCCTATATGGCCCGGGCTAGCCTCACACTTGCTCTCCCTGGGCTCTGGCTCTGGCTCCTGAGTGCTGAGGTTGCAAATATGAGCTCCCACGCCACAGTTAAATGCAGTACGGCTTTGTCTAGGGCCTAGAATCTTTCCAGGTAAATCTGGCAAATGTGTCCTTGTGAAGAATGTGAGCCTGATGCTGTTGGGAGGAGAGTCATACAAGTATCAGTTTGGTCAGGTTTCCTACATCTTTACTGATTTTATGTTGTCAGCTATGCTAACTTTACTGTAAAATTAAAAAAAATGCAATGTCTACAACTAAACTTAATCATTATACTATTTTATTTCAGTAATATACTTTTCTTCCTTTGGCATTCATATTAATCACTTGCACAAACATATGCAGAAACACACACACACACACACACACCACAGGAGACCTCGACAGAAACAAGTCAGACCATCTGATTGTGATGTTGCTCATTTGAACAAATTTCATGTTCAGTAAGGCACTCTCAAAAATGGATTCTTTCATCTTCTCTTTCAGATCTCATAAACTACATTGCCATACACTGTAATCTGCTCTATGGGGCTTCTTATGATCTCATTCTTTATGCCAAGTCATGCTCCCACTACAAACAAGACAGGCAGAAAATCTTTAGTGGAATGACAAAAATATAGGTATTTTCATTTCAGTGCCACTCATAGGTGTTTCTGGGTTTTGTTTTGTTCTTTTGAGACAGGTTTTCTCTGTGTAGTCCTGACTGTACTGGAACTCACACTGTAGACTAGGCTGATCTTGAACTCAGAGATCCACCTGCCTCTGCCTCCCAAATGCTTGGATTAAAGGCATGCACCATCACACCCAGAAGGTGGTT